>NW_023611628.1:0-192447 GCF_013339725.1 Rhipicephalus microplus
ATCCACCGACAACTGTGGCAGAGTTCGTAAATGAGGCAACCACAATGGAGCGTACTCTCCAGTATAGGTCGTCACAGTATAAACGCCACGACGTGACCCCTGCTGCATGCTTTATCGGGGCTGACAGCGAGAGGCATGCCCTCGCTGAGTTCATAAGAAGCGTCGTGTGGGACGAGCTGCGCCAACTCAAGGCAGCGGGACCCCAACCACCCGTAAGTGCTCTCACAGACTTAATCCGAAATAAGATTCGACAGGTGGTCACCCCACTCGCGCCAACAAGGCCTGAGGCCCCTGTGCTGACTTATGCGGCGGATCGGCGATCTCCTGCACCACATAGCCCTGATCTGACCATGGGGAGAATGGATCAGGCTAGCCATCGATTCCAGGGCACCTCTTCGACTCCACCAGTGCCATGAACGTAATAACAGACAGCGACGAAACGACGTCTTGCTTGACCTCAGACCAGGACGCAAAAGCCCTCTTTTTTCTTCACTTCCAAGAGATTCCACCTACAGTTGATGGCTCATACCCATTACCTGTGACATTACCTGTGACAGACGGCGTACCGTTTGTTTGGGGTCATGATCAGCATCACGCCTTTGACATGCTACGAAACCATCTCCAAGCCACACCTGTACTCGGTCAATTTGTCGATAACGCTGCCACATAGCTACACACGGATGCCAGCAACGTTGGACTTGGAGCTGTACTGGTTCAATGGCAAAATGGTGTAGAGCGCGTTATTGCCTATGCAAGTCAAACACTATCATCTGCAGAGAAAAACTACTCTGCAACAGAAAAAGAATGCTTAGCCGTTGTTTGGGCTATAACAAAGTTTCGCCCTTATTTATACGGTCGAACATTCAGGGTATTTAGCGACCACCATTCTTTAGTATGCTGGCTCGCTAACCTCAAAGACCCTTCCGGTCGTCTAGCACGCTGGAGCCTTCGGCTGCAAGAATTTGACGTTACAGTCATTCACAAGTCAGGACGCAAACACACTGATGTTGACTGTCTCTCACGTGCACCAATTAGAAGAACGAACGCGGACGTTGAAGAGGACGATACATTCCTTTCCTCTGTGTCAGCGATCGACTTGGCTCAACAACAACGCGACGACATGGAGCTAAGCCCGCTGATTGACTACCTCGAAGGCCGAAAACGCAGCCTTCCTCGCACGTTCGCTGGCCTCGTTCTGCATCAGGGATGGAGTCCTCTATAAGAAAAATTTTGATCATACCCAGGGTACTTACCTACTGGTTGCGCCAACATCGCTTCGGGACGATATTTTACATGCTTGTCACGATGAACCATCCTCCGGACACCTTGGCTACACGCGCACATTGAAAAGAATTCGCCGCTCATACTACTGGCCCCGCCTCGCGAAGACAGTCAAGCAGTACGTCCGCACATGCCGCGACTGCCAACGCCGTAAGACTCCACCTGTCCGACCAGCAGGACTACTACAGCCTATCGCCACGCCGAAGACATATTTCCATGAAATTGGCATTGACTTGCTCGGCTCATTTCCCACCTCTTCGTCTGGAAACCGGTGGATTGTAGTTGCCACCGATTATTTAACGCGTTACAGTGAAACAAAGGCCCTGCCCAGAGCTACCATAGCAGAAATCGCCCAGTTTTTCTTCACCAGCATCGTACTTTGTCACGGAGCGCCAGCTGTAATAATTACTGATCGTGGTACAGCTTTCACCGCAGAGATACTTCAAGAAGTGCTGAGACTAAGTGGTACAGAACATCGGAAAACCACGGGTTATCGCCCCCAAACCAATGGACTCACTGAACGGTTCAACGAGACCATTGCAGATATGCTGTCAATGTATGTGGCCGTTGATCACAAGAACTTGGATGACATTCTCCCTTAAGTAACTTTTGCTTACAATACAGCAGTCCAAAAGAGTACAGGTTTCACCCCATTTCGCTTAGTTCATGGCCGAGAGGTCACTACAATGCTCGACACAATGCTCCTTCCCAACAGCTTGAGCATGTTCAACACGGACGCTGGATTGTTCGCTCAACGCGCCGAGGAGGCCCGTCAACTTGCCCGATGCCGTATTCAGGCTCGTCAAACTGCCGACGCACACCGCTACAACCTTACACTCGAGAGGTTACCTACAAACCAGGCGATGAAGTTTGGGTGTGGACTCCCATCCGGCAGCGTGGTCACTCTGAGAAGTTGCTTCGGCGCTACGTATGAAGTTCTCCCTGAGGGCGCCTCAAGACGTTCCCGTCGGTTTCCACAAACTGATGTGGTGCACGTGTCAAGACTCAAGCCATATTTCTCGCGTCATACATCGAACGTGGACTAACTTACCATGCAATGACTATTTTTATGTCACTTTGTTTTTTTTATTGTCTTGAGTACTTACTCCTTTCTTTATAAAGTACTTCTATGACGCCAGCCCATTTTTTTTCCTTACGACGGAGTTGTTGGGTTCCATGGCAGCATCTGTTCTTTCTCATTTTTTTCCTCAACGCTCATTACCAGCATCGAGCCGATGCTTTTCGAGGAGAAGGAGTAATGTCACGGGTAATGGGTATGAGCCATCAACTGTAGGTGGAATCCCTTGTAAGTGAAAAAAGAAGAGGGCTTTTGCGTCCTGGTCTGAGGTCAAGCAAGACGTCGTTTCGTCGCTGTCTGTTATCACGTTCGTGGCAATATGCTTTGTCTTCTTCATATTCATACACTGGCACGGAGCATGACCCCCGGTGGCGGAGGCACCGTCCCGGTGTTTTAAAGCTCCTTATCTCACGCATTCTTGAGGGGCTCGATCCGCGAGACGTGTACAATATCACTGGACCATACAGCAGATGATGATGAATAGATGGGGCTGATCTCGTAGGTAACTGGCGTTACTTGACGCAATATACGGTAGGGTCCCGTGTAATGAGACAAAAGTTTTTCCAATAGGGCCAGCTGACCATGAGGGGAGCAGAGGAAAACGAGGATACCGGAAGCAAAATGCACGTCTCTATGTTCCGCATCCTACCGACGGCATTAGTTGGTTTGCGACACCATCAGCCGAGTGCGAGCGAGTTGACGGGCATGATCGGCTTGCGCTATCGCGTCACGGGCATACTCGCTGGTGGACGAGGTGTGAGCTGAAATGACTAAGTCCAGTGGTAAAGTAGGCTCTCTTCCATAAAATATGTAGAACGGCGAAAAGACCGCTGTGTCATGACGGGATAAATTATACGCAAAAGTTCCAGTCTCGGTGTTAAGGTCCCAGTCTCGGTGGTCGGGCGACACGTAAATAGCGAGAATATTTGTTTAGTGCGGTTAAATCGTTCCGTGAGACCGTTTGTTTCAGGGTGGTAAGGGGTTGTCAGTGTGTGTTTTGTGGAACAAGATCGCAGAATGTCAGCGATGACTTGGGATAAAAATGTGGGGCCACGGTCTGTCAGTAGTTGTCTCAGAATACAGCTAATCAATATCATCCTCCTCATCATCATCATCAGCCTGGCTACGTCCACTGCAGGACAAAGGCCTCTCCCCTGTTCCGCCAGTTAACCCGGTGCTGTGCTTGCTGCTGCCAATTTACACGCGCAAACTTCTTAATCTCATCTGCCCACCTAACCTTCTGTCTCCCCCTAACCCGCTTCCCTTCACTGGGAATCCAGTTAGTTACCCTTAATGACCAGCGGTTATCCTGTCTACGCGCTACATGCCCTGCCGATGTCCATTTCCTTTTCTTTATTTCAACTATGATATTCTTAACCTCCATTTGTCCCCTAATCCACTCTGCTCTCTTCTTGTCTCTTAAGGCTACACGTACCATTTTTCTTTCCACTGCTCGCTGCGTCGTCCTCAATTTAAGCTGAATCCTCTTTGTAAGTCTCCAGGTTTCTGCTCCGTAGCTAAGTACCGGCAAGATACAGCTGTTATATACCTTCCTCTTGAGGGATAGTGGCAATCTACCTGTCATGATTTGAGAGTGCTTGCCGAATGTGCTCCACCCCATTCTTATTCTTCTAGTTACTTCAATCTCGTGATTCGGCTCTGCGGTTATTACCTGCCCTATGTAGACATAGACCTTTACAACTTCAAGTGCACTATTACCTATCTCGAAGTGCTGCTCTTTCCGAGGTTGTTGTACTTTACTTTCGTTTTCTGCAGATTATTTTTAAGACCCACCTTTCTGCTCTCCTTTTCTAACTCCGTAATCATGAGTTGCAATTCGTCCCCTGAGTTACTCAGCAATGCAATGCCATCGGCGAAGCGCAGGTTACTAAGGTATTCTCCATTAACTCTTATCCCTAACTGTTCCTATTCTAGGCTTCTGAAAACCTCCTGTAAGCACGGGGTAAACAGCATTGGGGAGAGTGTGTCCCCCTGCCTTACACCCTTCTTGATTGGTATTCCGTTGCTTTCTTTATGAAGCACTATGCTAGTAGTTGATCCCCTGTACATTTCTTCCAGAATGTTTCTATATACTATCAATATAATCAATATAACGTCTCATTAAAAAAGTCAGTTACGTCGGTTGCACAGCTGGTCGGTAGGACTCGCGTAGTAGCGTAGCGTGTAGCGTAGTCTGTGATCACGGCTATCTATTTGTTTCCCAATGTAGATGTTGGAAAAGGACCAAGCAGGTCTAACCCAACACGGCAAAATGGTTCCGCGGGTATGTTGATTGGGTGAAGATGGCCAGCGGGTAGCAGCGACGGTGTTTTACGACGTTGGTATAGGTCACACGTGGCGACGTATCGGCGTACTGGGCGAGCAAGGCTCGGTCAGAAGAAACGGCGCCAGACGCGCTCGTACGTGTGGGATGCGCCAAGGTGTGCAGCCGTGGGAGCGTCGTGAAGGTCAGTAAAAACACAGCGGTGCAAATGCTTAGGCACAACCATCAGGAGGTCAGGCCCGGCTGGTCGGAAATCTCAGCGGCATAGCACACCCTTTTGAATGACAAAGCAGCGGACGGAAGCATCATTTGGGGAGGATTCCCTACGGCTGATGATGTCAAGCAGCGCTGGATTGCGCTTCTCTTCTTCCCCAATGTTAAGGAAGTCGGAAACTAACAAGATAGAGTTCTCCGTGGGCTCGTCAGTGTCCGCAGGATCGTTGACAGGGTAGCGGGAGAGGCAATCGGCATCAAGGTGTAGGCGGCCAGATTTGTAGACCACTGAACAGAAAAGCTCTTGCAGGCTTGGAGGAAAACTCTTGCAGAGTGAGATCCTAGCATACACAAGACGTGCTTTTTAGGGACGAAGCTCCTTAATTGGTGAGCTTGTCTCTCGTAGCTCGTCTTGGTTCGTGACCACCTAGTTCGATGACTCACTCATCAGGTGTCGACGGACGGAAAGGCAGACAGACACACATACAGATGAAATATGGAAGGACAGATAGACAAGGAGACGGACAGACGGATGGACAGACAGACAGAATGACTCACGGGCGCACGGGCAGACGGATTTATGGGTGCACTGATGCACGCAAGCATGGATGGACGGATGAATGGAAGCAAGAACGAACGAATGGTCAGATAAACGGATGGACAAATGAACAGGCGGACGCCCGGAAACAAAAACGAACGAACGGAAGGACGAACGGAGATAAGGAAGGACGCCTCGCCCCACTCATCATCAATCACTCGGTGGATACACTATAATTTTTTAGAAGCCAAGCTCTTAAAGCCATCGTTCTGTCTATGCAGATCTCTTGTTATGGTGCGTAGAAAATATTCTAGGCATTACACTCTCTGTCACTGGTTCGTAACCACCGAGTAGTATGACTCATTCAGCAGGTTGTGCTAAGGTGAGTGACAAACAGACATATAGATGGACGGCCAGACAGACTGATGGACAGAGAGGCCTGCATAAACACTCCGTCATGCTCCTCCTCAGGTACGCTTGCTTGCTGTAAACGCCTTCGTGCGATCAAAATTAGAATAGGCGTCACAAATTTGGGATCCAGTTTTGTTGAAAGACACTGATCAGCTCGAAATGATTCAACGCAAGACCATAATATTCGTTTTTAATAAACACACGCGAACAGATTCTCTTATTATGACCAAAATAAAATATTTTCGGTACAGTGAAGAAGAAAGTTTCATCGCATGAAGTTCGTACATTACGTATTGGCTGGTGGCTTGAATATAGGTGACTAACCATACCTTCATCCTGTTAACACAAGAAAAACAAGACACACTAGACCTCATGCACTGAAACCAATTTTTGCTAAACCTAAGTCATTCCAAAATAGCTTCTTTCCCAAAACAATGAAGGATTGTAACAGACTTTCAGACTCAGCAACTACGTCGCCAAACATCCTCAAAGCTCTTGGATGACATAGGTTTTGTTAGATTATTTGTTTCCTGAGAGCTGATGCTGCTTTATATTCTCTATGTATGAGCATTTTTAATTTTGTGCATCAAATGTTACACGCACAAATAGTTCCAAATTGTACCATATTATGTATTAAGACTTCCTGGTATTGTGTTCTTATATGTGTGCTGCGCCTCTTGCTATGGCTAAGTTGGCCTGCAATGTTTTGAAATAAATAAATACTAACAAGACACCAGTGGAGACGCCAGATTCACAGGACACTCGAACACGTCAATACTAATCAGTGCATTACTGAAGGCATACTAACGAATCTGTCTTAACAAGAATAATTTTACTCTGTCACATATACGAAAGGAACATGGAGATTTAGCATGAGTTTACAAAATATCGCGCTTCAATAGAATTTCTTGCGAGAAATGAATTGTCGACTTCCAGTCGCCGTAACATGCCATTTAAACTTGAGTTTGCGACGCGCTTCACTCTGAAATGACCTTGAAAATATTACCTTCATTGTGCGATGTGGAACCAAAACTCACGTGGGGAAGTTGCTGGTTCGTCTTACAATAACTTTCGACAAAGTCCCAAGACTGAAATTTTTACACAGTTTAACATAGTATCCAGTGTCTCTTTTTTATTGGCCTCGTCTTCGACAGTGCTAAGATGCCACTTTTTCAAATATTCACTAACAAGCTCGCATTACTCCACTTGGAGGGAGAACGACCATTCTACCTTATGTATGCACAATACAGAAACAAACATTCACATGCAGTAGTGGAACAGTATAGAATCCGGAATTACTACGAAATACTCAGTTCTCTACTTTCTCGAAGCAAGGTTCAGCGATTTTCTTGTGTACCCTCCCGAGTTATGCATATGAATATCTATGCGCAAGGGTTCTGCTACAGCAAGGTGAAAGCTGTAAGCAACACTAAATATAAGAAACTGTAAATTGAACGTAAAAAATGGGTCGTATAATTATCCGAAGCACATAATTCATCCGCAGCACAATATCATCCGATGCACACAATTTGTTACTGTACACAAAACACTGAAGCTCGCCAACAGCACATACCTTTGTCTCAGAGACATTCTGTTAAAAACAAACTAAAGCTCTCACCTACTGAATGTTATGAATGGCTGCCAGATTTTGAACCTTTCTCTTTTTTAGAATTAAGAAAATTGTATTTAGTTGGTGTCTTCATTAGGTGCTCGTTCTTCTTGAAGTGGTGGCGCAGCCGAAGAAAATAGGATGTCTGCAGAATTTTTGGTTAGGCTACTTGAATCTATCTCCACACGCGCTTGTTTTCAATTAGGTTCGATGACATGTTTCGGTCTTCTAGTGACTTTGCTTTGTAGTTGTTCTTACTATACGTGATTACTATCGAATCTTTATTGTATGCTGTGTTTATAAAAAAATATATTTACAGCATGTACAGAATACAAAGGCTTCATACCATTCCACTAACAGGGCACATACACTTCGGCACATCTATGTATCACGACTAACATCACTACGTTACAGTGAAGACATTTGCTCTAATATACATGGCAATGTTGGCATATAGTACAGAGGAACTCAATGCGATATCATGATACAATGCTATAACGATACAATGGATGCAATGGAACATGATTTGTAACAAATTAAATCATATAAAACAACTCAACAAGCGCTGCTTAGCACCAAGTTGGTCGATAAATGAGTTGTATCTTTCCGTGTTCCACCTTGACGAAAGGGCACGACCAATGCCGCAGAAACACTCGTGCTCCCCGAGGCAGAAAATCTCCTCAGAGAGGAAAGCGAGGATCTCTCGTCTCATTCTCTCCAGTATCGGCCACAAAGCACGCCGGCGGCAATTCGCAGCTACGGCCTCTCATCGGTTTCTCCGAAGGCTGAACAGCCCCGCAACTATTAACAGATTTTTTTTTTGAGAAGCGGGCACGCGGAAATCGGCCGTTAGACACAAAAGTTCGCACACTCTGTCCCCAAAAACCAGCATTAACCGCACGCCAAAAAAGGTGGGAAACCAGACATTCAATCGTCACATGTCGATTGGTTTCTACCATGATGCAGTTGAGGCAAGTGGAAGTGCGAACCACCTGCCATCGCTGCAACCATTTTCGCCTGGGAACCAAGCCCCAGCCCAACCTCCAGACAAAGTCTCTAAGATGCCCTGGCAACACTGCGGCAGTTATTGGTTTCAAAGCGCGGTTCATTACAGATTGACGATGCTGGGGCGCCAAGGACAGTAGAAGGGCGGCCATTGTGTCCACCACTTTAGAATCGGCCACCTCTATCTCTGTGCACGTAGCTTCCAAACGTTGGTGAAATGCCAGAAGGGCTCGATACAAAGATGGTATTTCAGTTGATTGGGGACCTTGGTTAATTTGGCTATCCGGCAAGAAGACAGGTAGTGATGGCCCAAGATGGTAGCGAGCCAGTGTCTGAGCGGGCATGCCATTATTGCTTAGTATTCGCAATACAGTGCGGAAGCACAATGTAGAAGCCGTGACGGAAGCGTCGGGGAATGCAAAATTGCCTTGATCCCATGGTTGAGCTAATGCTGGACGAGATAACAATTCTGTGCCACCTGACCAAAAAAATGAACTGATGCAGCTTTGCACTTTCCTGTAGACGTGGAGCGGTAGTTTAAAAGAAGGACAAAGGTGCCAACATTGTTCTTAAGTACATCGTTTGAGTTAAGTATCGGCGTTCCAAGAGAGGAAATTCGAAGTACGTGACTGCTTTGATATCACTTAGAAAAGTTTGTACAACGGATGACCAGATGCTATTCTGTACACCAAATGCAGTGAAAGTAATTCCGAGTATTCAAATATCAGGAGACCACTGTAAAGGCGATGTGATATTGATACGACCACTGGGGTGGCCAATGAAAAAAAGCTGGCTTTTAGAAAAGTTTAATCTTGCACCGGAGATAATACCATAATCATGGAATGTATCAAGGGCATGCTACAGCGACTGTTCATTATGTGCATATACAGTAATGTCATCTGCATATGCAGTGACCTTAACTTCAGTGTTAACGGTTAGAGGTAAGCCACGAATCTTCGGGTGACGTTCAACGGCCTTTAAGAAGGATTTTAATGCAAGAATAAATAACACTGCGTAGAGGGGACACCCTTGACAGACCCTACGCGTGACTCTAAATGCGTCACTCTCACGGTAATCTAAATAGGGGGTACTTTCTGAATTAGTGTACATCGCGTGGATGAGGTCAATGAAATTATCCGAGAATCTTAATGCATGTAAAACATTTAGTATATAGCCATGTTCTCTGAAATCAAAAGCTTTCCCTTGATCAATTTGAAACCAATAGTCCTTGTGCCCATCGGCTAATAGTGTATTGAATGATGTCACGCGTTAACCACGTATGGGTGTGTATTTCTCGGCCCGGAACAGAACAGACCTGGTGGCGAGCGATTAATATTGCAAGAGATGGGCTGATTCGGCGCACCAAAATGTTGGTCAAGAGCTTGTAATCTACATTGAGCAGGGTAATAGGGCGTCAATTTTCTGTTCGCGTGGACATTGGGTCTTTCTTAGGAACAAGTGTTATATGGCCTTTGTAGAAACAGGTTGGAAGTGTAATATCTTGAAAACACTTGCGAAGGACGCGTGACATAGCTGGACTAATTATAGGCCAGAACTGTACATAAAACTCTGCAGGGAGTCCGTCAGGCCCTGGGGCCGATCCTTTTTTCATTGCGTCAAATGCGCCCTTGATTTTGTCATCCGACGGTGGTGATAGCAGGACGTCATGTGACATGTTGGAATCATGAGGCAAATCTTTTATCAGAGGATGCGAAGAAACGGATCCTGGGTAACAGACATTAGCACCAGATTGAGCTATTGACTGAAAGTGTTGAGTGAATTCCTAAAAGTTGCGCGCATTCGCAGCAGCTGGCGCGGGAGATTTCAGCGAGTGGCCAGGCGAGCATGGTGGACGAAGCAGAGCTCTGCGTGAATACTTTAGCACCTCAGCGTGCGCACACTGTGCACGTCTACAGCGCCAAGCTGCAGCCGAGAGCGAAGAAGCTCGCATAATACGTTGGTATCGTTCAACGAGCTCTTCTTGCCATGCCCGCATTACAGGGGAAGGACTGTGATCGCGATTGGCAATGCGCATCTTCTGAATTAACAATGACGCATCTTTGGACATACGGGCGCAAAGTCCTCCGCCCGACGCACTGCATGATGGCGCCACTGTTCTTTGAGGCGATCCTAATCAGCTATACTCGCCCCAATGAGCGATGCGCGTAACGCTCGGGACAATGTTTCCGTAGCCTGCTAATCCTGAAGGACGCGGCAACCGAGACGCCGTGGTCTGTAAATCGTTGGCGTTCCCGCTAACATGTGGAGAGATAACATAACCGCGTGATGGTCGCTAATGTACACTGGTGTCGGTGACAATGACATTAACCCGGTGTCGTGAACGTAGGTAATGAGACTGGGGCATCCGTACACGCGATGAATTCGGCTATTCGACGCTGCTCAATGCCTAGTAAAGGCATGATTGCTGTCATGCACACTTTGATGAATGTCACTCAATGCCAATTGCTGCACTAGACGTTCGAGTTCTCTGGCATTCAAGTTTGACCAGCCGCGATCCGGACCTCGAACGTCGGCGTGTGAGTCTAATACACAATCGAAATCCCCTAAAAGTACCACATGTTGGTAATTTAAAAAGAATGCATCAAGAGATTGGAAGAACGCGTTAGAGTTCACGGGTGCCGTTGGGGCATACACGGCAAGAAATCCTATTCTTAACGAAAAAAAAGGTGCAGTCGAACGCCAGCACGCGTCCAAAGGCATCGAAAGAAACATGATGGTCACGTAAAAGACTTCGGTTAAAAGTAATGACTCCGATGCCAGTGAAACGCGTGCTGGCGTACGAAAAGAAACAATCAATATTGAACGCGGGCTTGAAAGCGAGTACATCAGAAAGCTTGAAAAAATTTGTTTCTTGCACGAACAGCAAATAACAGTGCACTGAAGGCGCGAAAGCCAATACTTCCGCCTGTTTTTGTGGATTGCGAAAACCTTGCACGTTAAACGTAATAACTTTTAGGGTAAGCGCCATGGGGAAAATCAAAACATAGTATAGGATCACGCAAATGCAGGGGTACCTTTAGCAGGCACGGGAGCCGGAGCCCCGAGGTGGCTGAGTCTTTATTTTCGGCCAGGCGATCCACTGGAGGCTCGGGGCTTTCGGGATTGCGTCTAAGTCCGCAGGGGACTTCTGTCTCTGGTTGGGGCTTCTAAGTCACGAGTAGTTATCCGGTGGTGTTTGGAGTCCAGGTTCTCGAGCGATGATGGTACAAAGGCGTCTGCACTGTCCTGGCTTATGTCATTGGGGCTGGTGTCTTCACTAGGGGCGCATCACTCGTGGTGCTGTTGGAGTCCTCGTAGATGCAGGCGTCGTCTTGAGATGTAGACTCCTCGATGACACCTGAACTTGTGGTCGACAGAGCAGCAACGCGAGGAGCGTCAGATGCACTGTTTTCATTTGAGACGCCTTCCTCACGAGGCGCCTCGTCTGACGAGGGCTTGGCTTGTGATTCTTCAGAAATGGCCACGGGACGCGGGGAACTTGAGTTTTCAGTACCTGGAGGAATTACCAGGTCCGGAATTGTTAGGGACGCAGTGGGCGTCTGGTGCAGCGTCGCGATTGGCGCACCTTGGTCGTGGTCGGTTACCGCGGCTCGCGTTGACAAATCGTCGCACTTGTTCTTAGACGGCAGTCCTGGTTAAAGTAGAGGGAAATCCTTGGAAAGCCGCCTCGGAACTCGATGGCCTGATGGTGCTGGTGACGGTGGCATGCGAGTCCCCACAACGGCGACATGGCAGTGAGCAGCCCTTCCCGTCGTGGCTATAAATGCCACACCTTCCACAAAATGAAGCTATGCAGTTCTTGCGGGAGTACCCACGGCCCCTACATCAACGGCACACTCGCTGGATGCCTTTATAGTCACAGGTCACTCGATGGCCCGCGACCTTAAGGTAGTTGGGCACTAGCGACAATGCCTTCATTTTCATGCGGACGTATCGCGTCCCAGTGGTCACGGTTGGGCGCAATCCTATGAGTCCTCTGGTGATGTGCAGCACCTTCCCGTTGAGATACAGTGCTTGTGCGAGGACTTCGCTTTGTACGCGGCACGGCAGGAACAGGACGGTCACTTGGGTCACTTGAGGTCCTAGGGGTACGATGGCGACGCACTCTCCTCGGATGATGAGGTACGACGCGTCCACGTTTTGGTCCAGCGCGGCCTCACTGTTGATGGTAACTTGGTCGTTCCGGCCTCCAAAGTGCTGAACGCAGTACACTTTTTCAATTTCTACAATTGAAGACGTCGCGCCAACGACTTTTTCGGGACTAGTTCTCTCGGGGACGACTATGTTGAAGGCTAGCGCCTTCTTCGAGGGCTGGCTTGCCATTACGGGCGTCCGCCAGCCCAGGGACGCCCTGAGACGCTAACAACGACAGCGAGAGAACACGAGCACGAGCAGAGCTCCTTATAGCGGCACCCGTTCATCCCTATGTGCCTATGTGTATTGCGATACCATGAGGTAAATATTTTTCCGATTTCGTGCATTCCCACAGGCTGTCATCCAGAAGGAAATTGCAGAACAGTAACGTTAATCTGCCGAAAACATAAAAACACAGCTGAGCACAGCGTGCGGAAACCAGAACAACATTTGTTGCTCTTCTGGGGCCGAATTCACAAAGCTTTCTCTTTGGCTACGCATTTTCTTAGCCAAAAGTTCTCTTATCTGGAGGGATTACTATAGCGCGGGTATGAATTTAACTTATTCGGCACTTAAGAGGGCAAGGAGGGCACACGATAGCTGATGAAACGACAAGGAAAGAAAGAAGTGTGTGCCGATAATATCAAGGTAGCACGCAAAGCGTCTAGCATCGAGAGTATACGATGACAGCCAATGATTTGCTGCATCTAAGTTTCAGTTCCGCGAGCGTCTGCTACAGCGCTTACGGGATGCCGCGTACGTTGTAATAGGCGTTTTGGCGGGCTGTGCAAAGCCAAGCACTCGCCTTTCATCAACGACTGTAGCTAAAAACGAAATTGCTCGATGGCCTTAAGTCATCGAGCAATCCATGCACTATCTCGCCAAGAACAAGTAAACAACACTCCAGGTGTACCACATAAATGAAACCACATATAAATCGATGCATGCAATGTTTGAAAATGTGCCTCGAATGTCTTCCCCTATTTAACGCGACCAGTTACCTTACACTTCATTGAAGCTGCGCTGCTACTTAACTAATTCGGTGCAATCTAGCACGGTATAGTGGTGAACGTAAGGGTGTTTTGTACCTATAGTCAAAGGTAGCCTTTGTTACAATATTCTTATTACAAGACACATGAGCGACTTTGGTGCCTGCAGACAAATTGTGCGGAAATAGATAACAGCAGTAATCAAATGAAATTGTGAGCGCAATTTCGCTGGTTCCATGCACCGCAGCATTTTTATAAAGCCGGAATGTGAGAACGTGCATACGCTTACGCTTAGGTATATGTCTACGTAAAATGAGGGAGACTCGTCAGGAGGTGTCTCAGTGCTAATGCTTTTCACAAAACACGGTGCAAATATTTCGCCCAGCGTTGTTTGAGTGCGCAAAACAAGGGACGTGTATGCGAGTCTTGAGGTCGAGAGACGTTATCACACGTGCGAAAAGGATGAAAAGAGAGAGAGACTCTCGTTTCGGCTTCGCGAAAGCTTGAAATTGATAGATAATAAAGACAATTTTCTGGCCCAGCAGACGTCAGGGAAAGTCTCCGCAAAACAGGGTCAGATGCTCGGAGAGCATAAAAAAGTGGAGTACGCGTTATATGAGAGTGACAGCCACTCAGAAAGCGAGATGAAGTGTGACTGTCCTTAGGTGTGAGAATCAATGCTAATTAAGAGAGTTGAGTTAATGAGCCAAAACTTTCCTAAATAACGATAATGAAAGCAAACTGAGCATTCATCTAGTGAAAATGACACTAGTGACAGTGAATCATAATAGTTGATTAGCGTTGTCACAGGCCGATATATATTTTTATTTTCTTATCTATATTTGGAAAACTATGAGAAGGTAGCGTACGTTCGAGCCGGCTATCCCAAGGTCATGACAGTAATGTACAAGAATAAATAGCGCACGGTTACACAATTACACGTGGTGGTTTCTATCTTCTAGTAACCTTGGGAAAACGCATTCTAACTATTTTTTCTATTTTTGACAAAGTTTCACGGGACGTTTTTGCATTTGGCTTCATTCGAAGGAATGACAATATATCAGCAATAAGGCGAACACAAGCACTGCTGCAGTGGACGAGCGGTTACAGCGCTCAACTACAATCTAGGAGGTACTTGGTTCGATTCGCAGAATCACTGAGCACTCTTTTTTTTCAAGAGGTTGCCCGGCCTGACATTATGCGTGGTGGCGGGTACTAAGTTTTTGAGAAGTAGGCTTTCGCACTTGCTTCTTTCACTCCCCTTTTGACCCAAAAGCGCTGTACTGTACTCCCTCAAAAATTAAACAATTCAGGGTTCATAATTTTCTCCTCCATCCTCTCTAATCGCAAAATTGTCCAGTGCTGAAATACCAATATCATACCTGGTATATTACTTTTCACGTGTTTGGAAATTCGACCAGCAATCAGTCTTCACGGTCTTTTGAAGAAAATCTACACATGCAGTGAGCTAACTGCTTGCAGCCAAGTTGACTGCCTTTGTAGGGACACGCTTTCGTGCTAATTTGGTGGGCATCATCACATGCAGCAAGACCAAAGAGCACGGACAGTTAGAGCTGATGCAAACAGAGTGATTAGTTTGTGTCTTCTCTCCTGCTATTTGTCATGCTGCACGCTTCAGTGTAATGTCGCTGTCAATGGTTAAAATAAACTATAGCAGTTAATCGAGTTCTGCTGAGAGGGTCCCGTATTGTCCAGATTGGAACAGAACAATGGCAATTTGATTTGTGTGATAAAGAGATACCCTGCTTTTGGCTACTAGAATGAATTTATAAACTGAAGTTTATTTTTTATTAACAACAGTTCCAGTGCAGATGAAAGGTGCATGGACAAAAATCGTGTATTCAGCTTGACTAGGTTTGTGACCTTAATTGTAATTGGGAACCGGTATCACAATATGCATAAATATCACACACATATACAACCGCGGGTGATAGCTTGCTTATTCTGATTAAAATTGAAAGGTTGAAATCGACATATTCAACCAACGCAATGTGTACGAGATATGCCATGTAGAGTAGCTATGCTCGAAACTAATCTTCGCAGGTTCGTTCCATTTTACCCAATTTCTTGCCCATGACTGTAGGTTGGTAAATGAAACTTCTTCGAATACACATATTCTGTGTAAGGTTACATTTATTTTTATGCAGTACAAAACAAATTAAAATGTATAATGGCTGAAAAGAGAAATAACTAGAAACAAATTCAGCCAAATCATTACCAAACTTACTCACCAATGATAAACGGATTCTCATTTAAAAGATACATACATACATACATACATACATACATACATACATACATACATACATACATACATACATACATACATACATACATACATACATACATACATACATACATACATACATACATACATACATACATACATACATACATACATACATACATACATATACGCACACACACATATACATATGTACACCCATACATACATACATACACTCAGGTGTAAATATTAAAATGAATGGCTATAAAACAACAATTCTAATACACTCATTTTGAATATACTACAGAAAGTAACTTACGAGAGATATCCACCGGCACTGTTATGTCTGAACACGGTGTTTCTCGAATTATCTCGCAAAAGCTTGATGCATAGTTTTCTGCTGCTGCCCAGTGACAAGCAGTTTTTATAAAAAACACAAGAATAAAGCCCTTGACAATGTCATGCTAAAGAAAAGGGCTGTGCATCAATATTTTGTACATGTCTGCAATATCACTCTGTTTATTTACATAGCTTGGCTCATTCACAACCCACTAACAAAGCATGTTAGGACACTTGGGCTGAAAGTTGGCACAGCACGAGTAAATTCTAGACAAAACATGAATAATACAATTATAAGCTACTAAGCTTCTTGGTGCAAACAGTGTTTATATTGACAGCTATAGGTGCCATTTCGTTTCCCCAAAACACTTCTCAAAAGTAGAATCAACTTTATTTAGCTAAAAGTTTCTATTCTGGCGCTTCGTGGTGGCTCAACGGTGGAAGCGACTCTTTCGCCCAAGAAAACAAAGACCAATTATTTTTCCAGTTCGTGAATTCACCCCATGCTAACAATGAGGCAGCTGGTAAGAGTGCTTTTGGAGAGAGGAAACCACCACATTCCCACCAGTTGTGGCCTTGGGTAGCTACTTCACTTGGACAAAAATGATGAAAAACACTCCTCAAGAAGACTTCAAAGTTTGCACATCAACATAGTTCCCATACAGCTGTCTATTAGTCTGCTTGAAAAATATTGATTTAACTGGTGGGCAAAGACTGTACACTATGTGAGGTGATGCTCCAGTGCACTGCATGTATGTCTTGCTGCTGGCCTCAACTGCGATGTTGCTCAGCACATATGTGTAAAATAACAACTAATACTATGCCACTGCAAAGTATATAATGTGTCATTTGCATGAATAAGGGACCACAATAAAAGAACATAACAACATTTGCCTTCACAAAGTTCAAAAAATGTAAATAAATTTCCACAGAGTTTTCACAGTTCATCTGAGGATAGTAATATTGATTGTAAACACATTCTTACTTCCACTAACAAACTATTTTAAGATGCCAGATTCAATATTAGAGTATACCGGCACTTTTGTAGGGCTAAACCATTGTACAGGCACCTAGAAAAACACAAGTGAATGCATGGTATAGCTACATATAAAAATAAGTACTTTTATTTCTAGTTTGAGTAGAGCTGCATAGATGATAAGTCACTTGCATTACATTATGAACAAACCTATCCGAGCAAAGTATACATTTAAAAAGTTACACTTACACAGTAGATAAGTAGACTGTTGAAGGACGGACAGGCAGTGGGATAATACCCAAGCACTAAAATCTTCTGTTAAGATATACTAGGAGTAGTGATGATCTACTTCCTTCCAAATAAAATAATCCACATAGATTCACTTCCCAGAGCTTATACACTCATGGCATCATTGGTGCTATACAATTGAGTGTACACTGAAGGATTACATCAACTAAGTACATGATTACTGCATCCATGGCTTTACTTCTTGTACTACAAAGAATGCTGACACAGTTATCATTGGCGACCATGGATGCTGTGATTTCTGGCATGTAAATGTAGAGGCACGCAGGCACTTAACACACATGTTAAAAACTTCAGCTCAAAAATATTTGCCCACTAACACTACAGCAGCCTTTAAATTAGTGTCATAGTTTGGTATCTTCCATGCAAAATTTAAATAATTTTGAATGCAAGCAAATGAACTGCTGAATAATGCACTGCTAAGAAGTTAAGCAGCAGCTGCTCCTGACCCCACAATGTGCTCTTTCTGCTGTTGTAAACTTTGAGCAGGAGAACAGTCACTGGCAGTCCCTTTATACTTGTTGGTCTTCTGTGCTCTGTTCTTGATACACTGTACATGACAGTGGAGCACCGAACCCTTTGTTACTGCTGGAACTTAGAAAAATACAGATCATTGTTACAACCATGCTACATGCAAGAGTGTATAGTTGTCAATTATGTGCTTATATTTACAGATATTGTATTTTCAGAAGCCAATGACAAGCCTCAACACACACACACACAAACAGTGAAGACTGAAAATATATTTATTATGATACAAGAGCAAAACTACAATGTAATAGATGAAAGCATGAAACTTCTGACAGGCATAAAAAGCCATTAGAGTTTCTTCTATTTCGACTTTACACTAGGTGCGAGAAGTAGACCACAAATTAGTTCACTAAGAAACACAAGTTAGACTGCATTACAACACAACAGCCAATGTTCATAACTTTAAGGCTGTCTAACATAGCCAGCTCACCGTACCGCATATAGGAGCAAATGGGCAGTCTAGAAGACACAAAGAACTTGTGGATTATGAGTGCTTGTTGCTGACATCTATTATTTTAAATGAAGAAAACTTTTCAGAAATGCACTTCATCAGGGGAAATAATCATACGCAACAAACACAACGGGCTCCTACAGGTGCCATCAACACTCACCATTATTGTTGATACCAGTGTCTTGCCGGATGGATATGCTGCGTCCTGCACATACCACCAAAGGAGCGCTCCATAACTTGGATTGCATGTGTGCTAGCTGCATCGCTCTGCTGCTGAAATAGGCTAGCCACAGACAGAGAAATGAGAAGCCATGGCTTTGAAACACACTGAACGTCACCTTTAGAGATCAACAATGCATACTTAGGTCAGGTACAATTTGTTGAAAAATATATATCACTATGCAATCGTGGTGAACTTGTTCGGCTGAAACACAAGCAACAGCACTGAGAGAGAAAAAGCTACATTAGGTAAAAGATGCAGTTACTGGCCCTATGTCATCTGAGGCTTCTTCAATAGGCCTTTCTCCTTGCAAGTTGTGAACAGCCAGGCAATTTTCACCCACTTGCTGTTTCCACAAGCTCGATAGCTCAAGCTCGAGAGCTCAGTCACAACCTCGAGAGCTCAATAAGGAATCAAAGTATTTGTGCTCGTTTCAAAGCACAAACTTTTGTGTCTCAGATTATTGGAGTTTCATTTAAAGCTGCAGGCTTTCAGCTTTAAACATTCTCAATTATCTTGTAATTTAGTTCTATAAATGTTGAATAAGAATTATGTGTAAGAATATTACAGGTATCCACTGAAAGCAACCATGCTTGGGTTTTCAATTTGTGCACAGTAAGTGGTGTTCACGTAATCGTATGTATTAAAGAAAAACCTTCTTGCAGCCAGCCGTTAGGCAGTTTTGTGCCCTCGAAGCTCCCAAGCAGATCGCAGTCCTTCCAGATGAGGCTGCCATGCATGCTTCCACGCCACATCCGCTGAATAATAACAGTCCCAGCAGTGACATAGGCTTGCACAGTTAGGGAGAACATGTCCTTCCTATATTTGTACAGGTGCTCCAAGTAATGATGAGGATTGATGTGCCAGAATGTGCAACCGATGCATCACAGGACCTTAACAAACCAATCTCTGCGATCTGTGAAGAGCCAAAAACGAGATATTTAAAAACAATCATTGAAAGCACTCAATTCTAATACTTATTTGAGGAAGCTATCACTTCGTTAAAGTGACCAAAATCTGCTATAATCACTTTGAAATAAACTGAAGCCTCATGTAAAATTGACGTACCGCAATATATATGTCCTACTGAAGTATAGTACTACCACAGTGGTAATCGTCCATAGAACTAATTTTCCGAAATAACATAAATTTTTTAAGTGCAACCTGGCTCCTGAAAAATAAATTCACATTAACTTTCCAACTATCAAACGTGGTCAATCGACAGGCCCAACCTCATAATCAAACAAGAGCTCACTTGAATCAAATCGCAAAAAACTTTTTATGTATTTGCTCTTTAATATATGTATGTATATAACAGTAGTAGTAAATTTTTTATGCTTCAACTTACCATGGAGAAACTTTACATCTGATGGGCTTAAAAACTTGCACACATTATAGAACTGCATGAATTATAGTACCGGTGAAATTTAGTTCTGCAAGGTGAACTCACCGATGGCAGCATTTAGTAGCCGTCGGTGTCATGAGGAACCAAGTACGGCCAACAGGCAAAGGGCATCTGCAGACTGGAAGCTTCCAATGACAGCAATAAAGGGCTGGCCAGGCGTGCACGTCCACTGATAAAGTGTAAGAACTGGCCATGACCGGCTGTTGTCAAGGCTCTAGTGCCGTGCAAAGCGATGGCCAGACGAACTCGTAAACCTGTAGTTAGGCGATATTGGCCTACAACTTCATCCAAAGCAAGGCACCGGTGAAATCTTTGCTTTTTCTGGGGGTCGGAGGGAAGGTTGACGTTCACGGGCTCTCGCTGCCACATAGAACTCTCAAGTTGTTACCGAATAACAGTCTAGGCGCGCTTCCAAAGTAACACGATCCACAACAGAATGTAGCATCTCGCAGCTTTGGTTGATCACATCACAGCGCTACGTCTGGGGGCCGGAGGGAAGCTTGACGTTCACGGGCTCTTGCTGCCACATAGAACTCTCAAGTTGTTACCGAAGAACTGTCTAGGCGCGCTTCCAAAGTAACACGATCCACAACAGAATGTTGCATCTCGCAGTTTTGGTTGATCACATCACAGCGCTAGGACTATGGTTATCACAAAAAGGAGAAGTGACGACTTAACAAACAAAAGCGCCAAGCTGCTCCACCACAACTTCGCAGGGCAAAACAGTTATCAACGCTGTCTTTCAATTTTCGGTCACTCGAGCACAGCTTGTTCACAAGTCTTGGAACGTCAACACAGCACCACTGTTCACAACGAACATCGTTTCACTCCCGAACAGTACATTGCCCTCAAGTAAATAGAAGCGTACGGGCTAACTGGTGGCGAAGCAAGAACCGAGCGCGTAGTTCATGCGTTTCCGTACGTACTTGGGGTTATTCAAGTAACGTGTCAAAACGCTGTCAATCCGAAATGTCGCACAGCTACCAACTGAGAGACTGGAAAGTCAAGCAAACTAACTGTTACCGGCACACAAACACACATTGCAGGCTTGCCGAGTGCTAGTTGCCGTCGATACATCGACGCCGATCCCCGCTTGATAACCACACCGACGCACAGGCTTCGCTGCGCTTCACCGAACACCATTGCACTGCCACAGCTTTCCGCACTGCTTACACGCACCGAAATAGCTGCTGTAATCACAACACATCCGGTCAAACGCTGAAGTAACTCGTGCGAGAAGCATTCGCTGAAAGTCGCACCAACCGATATGCTGTTTACGACGCCATGTTGTTTTCGACAACTGCACCGCACGTAAGAGAGCTCTTAGAAAGTACTTGCACTATTTTCACGGCATGAAAAAAATTTCTCTTATGTGTGAGGGGGATGATATGACGAACAGGACCAGATGAAAGAATTGTTTTGGCAACGTCACGGAGTGAGCTGATGTAGAGGGTATTGCTTCACAACCAATCACAAGCTGTGCCTGTCGGCCAAGCCGTCGTCTGCTCGCGTTTGTCGTCTGCTTCGATCAGAGCATGCGATAGGACATTCGCCTTCGCAAAGCTATTATTCTCAGGTGAAGTGGTCTCTGCGTCGCACAAAATACATGCCAGTGGCTCGCTCTACCTTTGAATGATGTTCGTGCGCCAAGTTAAATGGCTGGTAATTGACACAGGGATGAATTCAGCCAAGGTTTGATCCAGAATCGTGAGGGTTTGCATATTTTCGGTGTCATACAAAGTTACTAGGGTCATTTCATTCCGATTGCTTGCCATAATATCACGGTCCATATTGGTGTCTGAACAGTGAAGGTGAAGATGCATGATTTGTTTGTAGTTCCATGCGTAATCACGCGCACCCCTAATACGCTTTGGTTCACAAAATACGCTTTGTTCCAGATCGTCCCAAAGTGTATCGACAGCTGTATTTCAGAGATCGCAACCATTGGACAGTTAGAGCCAATGAAAGTACACTAGAGCACAAACTTTAGGAACCACTCACTGAAAACTTCCTCTCAGTTTTATTTCCAATAGCGTGCAAAGAATGTGCTCCCATTAACCTCTTTGGTGGTAATTTCCACCAATGAGGCAGGGATCTCGAGTCGCACTTTTAATTGGATGAGATGGGGCGCAACACAACAACATAACAAATAAGGTTGATCCTATGTCATGTCGCGTTCGAATGCACCGACCATTCACGTATCACATTGGTTTTCATCCAACCACAAATCTTTACATGCGTAGTTTTATGCCATTGACGCCCAATAGAATTCTTCAATTACTGCAACTTCGAATTTATTGGACGATGGTGGTTGTCAACACCATCCACTGCGTACAAGGGAAACAACACGCGAAGCTCAAAGCGCCGAAAGAAATAAAAACGCATCAGCAGTCATCAAGCAGCCCTTAATGGGCGTGAAATAACTCAAAACCAGCCAGGGCACCAAAGTATACCGCCGCGGCAGCAGGTTCTAAGTAGCTACATTGTTCCTAAGAGTGGTCCGGACCACTCTTGGGATTTTCTCTCAGCCATGCTGTTTTTACGCACAATTTCGCTTCGTGAATCCACTTACGAGCACTTTTCGGTGACGTAAGCAAATATAGCAACTGCATCAGCATCGCTGACATGTTCCCGGGCAGTCACAGCGCGCTTTATTTGCAGCGGCCGATGTGACAACTATGGCCTCTTACGACGTTTTTTCGTTTCGTGAATCGACTTACGCAACAAAATTTCTCTTGCGCAAAAATGTTTTCGTAAGTGAGTTTTGTGAATCCGGGCCCAGAATTTCAATTCAAGCTCTTGTATTAGTGTGCGCGTGAACAGCTGCGCTTACGCCACAAAAACCTCGTTCTTTTAGATGGCCTTTTTTCGTTCCGGGAGATCATTGCATCGTCGCTACATTATCTAAACACAGCGTTACTCTCTCGGGAACGCGTCGATAATGCGTACAGTAATACAAAGGAGCTAAACAGGAACAGACATGTTTGGCTGGGGATGAGGGAACATCGCGGTGCAAAGCATGCACAGACAGCATTGATCGACCATCAAGGCGAATATCGCTGCGTTCAAAAAGCAGGGTAACTCTCAGCACGTGTTCTCGCTTGATAGCTTACGTCACTTTTCGTAAATGTGGTCGATGAGCGCAGATGGTGTTAGAAAAACGAATGCGTAATAGATGCGAGTTCAGTGAGAAGAAAATGAAAAGAAAACTTGACAATGTTCATTTCTGGGATTTTTTGGAGCTTTATGCAGATTTGCAATTTCACTAGGAATGGCATTTCAGAATAACGCTACAACGCCCCGTTTACAAACAAAGCGAGAGATTGAGCCAAGAGCAAAAAACTGGGCATGTAATATACGTATTACGAGTGCTTACGGTGCAACAAAGGACAACTAGAAGAAGAAAGATTGCTGTTGATTTGGTGTTCTGCACACATACACGTTTCTTGTTTATTAATCGCACGTTGTTAGAGAATCTTTGTTTCTCGTCACAAAGGCGAATATTTTCAGACTCACATGGACTTGTTCTGACTCGAAAACATTTCCTTTCAGAGAAATTTTGTCAAAGCTGTTGAATTACGAGCGAACTGTGAAAGAGTGAGTCACAAGAATCACAGATTTCTGGCTGCTTGACCGCGTGAATTATCAAAGCATCTCGTGCTCAAATGTGCCCGAGTAATAAAAATGGCGAATTCAGTTATGTATTTAGATGTTCCTTCTTGGAAACAACTTTACTGTGCAACAATACCAAACTATAATAGAATTTGCAACAATTATCTTCTGAAAAGTTTTGGCGCTGATGTTTCTGATGTTTCTTATGTGTCGGCCCTTAGCCTTTTCTGTTTCTGATGTGTCTGTCGCGCTCACAGCCGAAGAAATGATAGCCTTAATTACGTAAACCAATAATATGAATCTCATCGCCAGTTTTACCTACGTTCCAAGTGGAGAAGACCAACAAATTGGTTGTGCTGTCATCTACGCTTTTAGCCTGGCTACGGAGATAGCCGTAATAATAGCCGTATTAGCACGCATTATGTGCCATTACATCGTTGCCGCAATGAGAATGGACTGGTTTGTTATCTCTTAGGTGCTATTTGTTGCAGCAAAATAACTAAACGAAAGGAAATGAGGTGGATGTCACGTTGTAATCACCGGGGCGTAGTTTTGAAGCACCAGAGCGGCTGGGCTTATCAGACTAGCAATATGACCGCTAGTGTAATTTTACGGATATTTCACCCGAACTTCGTGCTTTTCCAAGAAAAAGAAAACACTGAATACATATGAAAGGGCGAGTAATTCTTTGTAACTTTTAGTTGGAGAGTGTTTATTGTACAGGTATGTTACGTATCATTTACTGCAATGTAGTACGGTCCTGCTTCTTGCAGCTGTGTTTAGGAGTCTTTAAGGGGAGATGATTCTCGAAGACACTTTTTTTTATATTAGTCCTAGAGCAATGAAACTTGAGCTGTTTATGGAACTTTTTATGTTGATTTCAATTATATAATTACTTTTTATTGCAAGTTGCATACCTTTAGCTCTGCAATATGACAAGGTGAAAACCTTAACCGTATTGCCCCCCCCCATCTTTTCATTCCTGAACTTCCGTAATTTTTACCATTATTAGTTAGTAATATTTGTAATAAAAAGTAAATTCACATAACTAATTATGAAGCACATACAAAATATGTAATAGGCGTGAAATATAATAGACGTAAAAAGTCCATATTTCACCTAACCTAGTAAAGGTTTACATACAATTTTCTCATTATACGATAATATATTGAAACTTAAACTAGATAATTGCATTTTTAATACTTTGGAAAAATTTTGGGCTGAATTTCATGCAGATCAGAGAACTGAAAGTGCCCGAAAAAAGAGGGACACATTGAAAAAAATGATGAACTTTGTGTTTTGAGAAGAAGTTGTAATGTTTAAACAGAGTTTTTATTTGTGAAATATATCATTAACTCTGATGAAATTTGACAACCAAAAAGAACAATCTTTCTTGTACGGGCCACTGCCACTAAAATACGCCAGCACCATAAGTTTGTCCCTCTCTGATTTTTCGAGCCGAATCTTCACAGACATTCCGCTCACAGACAGGGCTAGGAAACACTTGCTGAATTTCCGCTCCATCTGGCAGAGCCATGAGAGCCATGCGCCAACTGCAAGCTAAGAAGAAGTTCGTCAGGACTGCGAAATCAAAACTAAGTCCAGTGTCATGCCGATTTGCGGTCATGCTTGTGCCACATACTGTCGCACATAATGGCACTGTCATCCCTGCTAAGTCCCTCAATGCGAGCTCTTACGACCTCACAAGATTGGCACTGATGTCATCCATTGCTGCATCACAAACTTTCCGGCTGACGGGTGTAAATCACTTTTGATGCATTGGCATTTGCAAGCCAACAACTGCCGCAAATCCGACCAGCTGCTCGTAACCTATTCCTACGGAGCGCGCCGCACAACGGCTTTTACTTGTGAGCAATGGCTTTTTTCATTCATAACAGAGATAATTGCACAAGAAAAGCATTGTTCAGCTGCGCTGTTCGACAAGACATGGAGCCCGCAAATAGACTTCACAGCACATACAGGCGCGCAGCGGCCAATGGCGGTCACCCAATTCGTACCATGTGATAAGCCAGTCGCAGCGCTCGAAAAACGCGCACAAGCGCGCTTCTTTTATTATTAAAGACGATAGTCTTTCTTGGGGACCTTCGACTGAAACCTTTTGGTCTGTCTGTCTGTCTGTCTGTGCCCC
This sequence comes from Rhipicephalus microplus, assembly GCF_013339725.1. NCBI lineage: Eukaryota > Metazoa > Arthropoda > Arachnida > Ixodida > Ixodidae > Rhipicephalus > Rhipicephalus microplus. Next base: position 25,801 of record NW_023611628.1, read on the forward strand.
GCCGTGGTGGTCTAGTGGCTAAGGTACTCGGCTGCTGACCCGCAGGTCGCGGGTTCGATACCCGGCATCGGTGGCTGCATTTTCGATGGAGGCGGAAATGTTGTAGGCCCGTGTGCTCAGCTTTCGGTGCACGTTAAAGAACCCCAGGTGGTGAAAATTTCTGGAGCCCTCCACTACGGCGTCTCTCATAATCACATGGTGGTTTTGGGACGTTAAATCCCACATATCAATCAATCAAATCAGGTTTAGGTGTTCATAGTTGTGCGATTGACAATTGAAAAGCAATTATTGCGCATGTCTGAGGCGCCACAACAATGCTTCGATGTTTTCTATGTCTGCCTTTTCTAGAAGAAATACACACAAGTAACTCTAAGGAATGTAGCGTTTAATCGCTCTGCGCTAACAGTGCAACGCGATGCTCAAAAAAGTGTTTCCAATGCTTCGCTACAACGTCACGGTGGCGGCACCTGCCCGTCGCTTTGCGTTCTATACCCCTTATCACCTCCGAGACTTGCGCGCATCTTTCTCCGCGGGCTGCATGCCTTCGTTTTCGAAGATAACTGCCAAATGGCACTTGTGTCTAACGTGCCTAGATGCGCTCGCTCGCCTCCGCCACATGCTCGAGGCACTCTGACGCAGCGCCTGCAGAATATTATTAACCAACTTTCTTGCGCAGAACATCAAATAAACGTTTTGTTCACTCTCTCCAGACGCAAAACACTCTTCTTTCGACGACATTTACAGTGTAACATGTAGATTCGGGCCAATGTTTTTTTTTCGTGCACTGCATCAGCGAGGGGACGTGTTATTTGTTGGGTGAGGCTCGACTCTTCGGCTCATGCGATCAACAATGGCGAACGGCGGCGCATTATTGGCGGCAAGGTGCTCCAATACTGCACACTTTGGTCTTTTTAACAGGCCCCTTGTGCTCTTTGAATGCAATTTTAAAGCATTTACAGTTAAGTCTTAACCTGTATTTTTCTTTTCCATAACATTAAAAGTATTATTCTTATCAAAACAGGCAGAAGTAAAAAATTGGTAATTTTGAAAAAAAATTGCCTATTTCAACTCACATCTCCCCTTAAGTTTCATCTTTTTCTTGCTTAACCTTGCAGTTCACATTGCAATATACAGTCCCTCTTTTTCTTGTTATAGAAACTAATGCTACCATTGCTGTGGCAAAAAGGTGAACTAAACATTGTATGCTGCTGATTTCCCCTTGTGTACTGTTGAAAGCAATGTTACTTGTAAGTCAACGTCACCCGAGCAGTCCCACAGAGAATATTTTTTTGTTAATTAAAGTACGTAGTTATGATTTGTAGGTGATCGTCTTGGAAGCAGGACGAAATGACTGCTTCTCATTATTATGTCGCTGGACCGCCATTTCCGCCGTGAAAAAGTATTGAACGGTGGTACATCACCGCTCAATTAGTATATTTTGAATTTCCACGGTACTTTTGTGTATTTCCTTTTCTTCCTGTCAGTAAATGGGATTAAGCTCACGTGAGCTTACAAACCCTCATGTGCATCGATGAAAACCTAAAATTTACCACTCATGGTGCAGTGATGAATACTTAAAATTTACCACGTTTCCGGCCCCGAAGCATTCAAGTAGTGCCAAGTTGCCCCTATGTTACGGAAGTTAAGCGATGGCATCCGACTAAACTCATTAGAGGTCCGTAGTGAAGTCGTATAGAAAGGAACAGGAAGCAATGCAAAGAGCAAAACAAAAAATTGCAAAGATGAAACGCTTGACCAACCGAAACTTGAACTGCTGAGAATTCCGCTGACGCCGTTAACGCTGACGCCGTTAACGACAAAACTTCGTTTTGTCGTTAACATGGTACGTTAAAGATAGAAGATGACGATACTTATAATCGGCAATCGCATTTAAAACTTAGGTGTCATCTGTAATAGAAGAAAGTAATGAATGACCATGTCATCATAATAGTACAACCCTAATCAAAGCACATTCACACGTTTCCAAGTAGGATGAAATAGCCAAAAGGAGTCACTACTTTAACGAATTAACTTTATGCTGAAAGAGTGAACTATACAAAATCCTGGTTATTTCTAGAATGGAGTGGCACGCCCTTTGTGTTTCCTCAGACAATGTGTTGCTTCTGTCTTTTTCTAGGGCAGTGTTCGTGTGCGCGCCACATTCAGTAAAAACATATTGGCCCCGTATCTGCATGCTAAGCTGCAAATGTCGTCGAAAGACGATAGTCTTGTGTGTGGGAAGAGTGAACAATTTGATGTTCTGCGAAAGAAAATCAGTGAATGGTATTCTGCAGGTGCTGCGTTAGAGTGCCTCGAGCGCGCAGTGGAGGACGATGAGCGCATCAAGTCACGTCACACGTGAGACATGAGCGCCATCTGGCAAATTTCTTGGAAAACGAAGTGCCTGGCTTTGAGACGGGTGTGCGTGCCCGTCTCAGAGGCGATAAGGTGTAGAACACAAGGCGACGAGTAAGCGCCTCCACCGTCTCGTCTTACCAAAGTGTTAAAAACCCTCGCCTTTTCGTGCTAGCGTTGCGTGGTCAGCGCAGCGTGATAAGCACTATGGTCCTTAAAATCACGTATGTATTCCTTTTTTAGTAAAAGATGCACATGGAGAATATATACGTGTTGTTGCGGTGCTCCAGATGTGTGCAATAGTTGCATATTAATTGGCCATTGCATAAGAATGAACGCTAAATTATTAGCCATATTGGTGGGCGCTGCGGATGAGTTTGGCTGTTTCAAGTACCCAATGCCGTTAAGAGTGGACAAACAGACAAATGTACAGACAGACAGACAGACAGACAGACAGACAGACAGACAGACAGACAGACAGACAGACAGACAGACAGACAGATCAAAATTTTTGCGTCAAAGGTCCCCAAGACAGACTATCATCTTTAAAATAAAAGCAAAAAGCTCCGGAGAAGAGGTAAACTTGAAAATATGGAAAATACTCGAAAATGGGGTGTTTCTGAAGGTTATGTGTGACGTGCGCAATCGTCTTCGTGGGAGCAAGCTGCCTTGATATATTAACGATGACGAGTCCAATCACCGTAACACTGACTCTAGCAACATCGGATGTTCAATGATTGTGAATACCATCAAAGAAAACACGACTATTTGACGAATAATTGCACTCCAAGATTTAAAAATGCGTGCCTTGTCAGTGTGTACTTTAGAAGTTTTAAGTTGAACAGGGTGTCTGGTTGTCTTTTGTAGGCCCCTTTTGCTTGCTACACACTTATTGTTTACACACAAAGAACAACAAGTCAGAGAGGGCAAGCCCTCTTCAAGAGATCTAATTTTGTTATTGCGTTGCGGTGTCGCTTGAATAACGGCGCGTGTAGCCCACTTTAGAGAACTACACTTTCTTATGTCAAGAAAGTGGAAGAAAGACGCATTGATCTTAAGCCTACTCGTAAAGCGAAGAAAGTATGATGCGGACTAGAGAAACGGCGACACAGTCAGACGAAAGCACATGTTCCTGTCTCACTGCGCCGCGTACGTCTGCTTCGACGATAAAAGCAGCGAAACTGGCGTTCCCAGTTGCCGTGATCAACAATGCCGAAAGGCGTAGTGGGCTTACTTCGTGCGAGCCCCTTCTTTGTCCGTGAGTCACGGTGAGTAATAACTTGTGTGAAGGCCCATATATCAGGGCCACTGTTACAGTGTTGCAGATACATGCCCGTCCTCTGTAATTTATGGCAGTCTCTTTTGTGTTTCTCTTTTTAATAGTAAACATTGAAAAAAATACTGATACTAGCGCGGAGTACAGCTGGTCCTTTATTAGCGCTTTGTTTAAAACGCTATTGACATGTTAGTCGGGAATAATTTTGTAAAGCTTATGTAGTACTTGTCTATGCCTAAATATAATCCTAACAGTTGAAACAACACACCTATGCGTTCCTCAGCTGCTGCAAAACTCACAAGCGTATTTCGAATTTCAAAAAAAAATTCTTAATTATTCTTTGCACAAATAATAAAACGGACCTACACGCCATGATTATTAGAACCAGCCAATGTAGTGGAATAGCGCTTTCATAATAAAAACTGGCTCTAAAGTTTCTTCAGGATTGAGCTATAGAGATGACAGCCTCACATTTGTAAGTTATCTCAATTTACCTCTTATACTACGGTCATTCTCGAAAGAGAACCATTTAGGCACGTCCAACACCATACGTGCGCTTGATATGTATTTTAACACACAAAATTATTGAGAAAAATCAGTATCTATAGTTGGCGTAACAATAAAGCGATAAAACAAAAAGCGTTTGCTCGTTTTTTACCGGCGAGAAAAGTGTAAAATTAGAGGTTTCAGGCTCAGGCACTCGTCTCATGTGTTTTCCGCAGTTCACATACATTAATGAATATAAAAAAAGAGGGCTGATTGCTTGAAACATATCCGTTACGCGCTCAGTGCGTCTGCATTGGGCCATGTAAACAATTGGCTTTTACAATTAAACGGAAGGGAACTGAGCCCCAAAACGTTCTATGAACACACGGATGGTTCTCCACCAAACACGTATTAGACCACTGTGTGTGTGAACGTGTGTGTGTGTAACACGCACACTAACAATGCGGTAAACGTACTAGACCGTTCGGGGAGCGTGTGTGCGTGTGCTTTTTTGACCTGCTATATATGAAAATAACTAGAAAAAAATGAGGGTAGCCGACACTACCATGAGGTATAACGGTATCAAGCCAATCTAACATGAATGAGCGAAATTTCCCAAGACAATTTTTGAAAAAAGCCAATCTGTACAAAACGCAAGTGTAATGGTCAATGAGTCTGGCATGGGGGTGCAAGCAATAAACCAATAAGGTTTTCAGAAAGAAGCAGGTCGACATGCATCAGTGGTGTATTTCCCTAGATCAGTGCTTGAAGTTTGTGTGTGTGTGGGCGTGCATGCGTGTGTCTACGTGCCTATGTGTGTATTCGAAATGTGTTGCTGTTGAACTCAGGAAAATCAATTTCTTGGTTGCTTGATTGATTGAATAATTGATTGATGGATTGGTATAAAAGCTTTGACGTGCCAAAACCACCATATGAATATGTGAGACCTAGTAGTGATGGGCTCCACGCAGTTTTACCACCTGGGGTTCTTTAACGTGCAGCCAAATTTGAGCATATTGGCCTACATCCTTTTCGCCCCTATCGACAGTGCAGCCACCGCAGCCGGGATTCAATCCTGCGATGGACAGGTCAGCAGTCGAGTACCTGGTCTACGGCATTTTTGCCTCTATCAACAGTGCAGCCGCCGCAGCCGGGATTCGATTCTGTGACGTACAGGTCAGCAATCGAGTACCTTATCCACTAGACCCCCGCGGCGCGGGAAACACCTGAATTCGAATATGACGGCGAGGTGGGATGTGAGGCAGTGGCCTGGAGGATGAAGTAGGTGTTCATGAGGATGATAACAGTAGTCTCTCAGAGGTCGAAGCGCAATTCTTCACTAGGAGCATGGTGGTCGGGAAAACCATTGTGTGCATGTGTGTGTTTGTCTGTGTTACAACACACGTACTGCCCCACAGTGAATGTGTGCGTGCGTTTTACACTCACACACACATAAAAACGCACACGAACGGTACCATATCAAAGATAGTCCTACCTGATCAGGTATAGTTGAATGATTTGTCGGGTTTAACGTCCCAAAACTATTATTTGATTATGATAGAAGTCGTTGTGGAACGCTCCGGAAACTTCGACCACCTGGGGTTCTTTAAAAGAACAATAAAGAGTGAGTGAAGTTGACGTTGAATCTTGAAAAAGCAGCCCAAGAACCTCGTAGTGTTGTTACTTTTGTGTCAACGAAGAGCCTATTTAGAAATAAAATAACGTTTTAGTGATCTGCATCGGGTTAGCGCACTTCAAATTACCGGCATAAAGAAGCGGACCGACTCGCATCACTGTTGGCGCGCACAACGTTGCCCGGCTTTGTAGCGCTAGTAGCAGCAGACGAAAACAGCGGGAGCCACAGCAGCAACAACGGCCCTTGATCAATTATCCATCATTGGCTCTGAGATCGCAGACGTTTTTGAATCCAACTGCACTGCACTAGATGACGCCACCTGTCCACGTGAACTACGTAAAAAGTGCATTTTTGAACCACTCGCGCCATTCCCCATAGCAAAGTCCGGCAGTTCTCTTTTACATGAATCAAGCAGAAACGAACAGGCAGCATTTTAATTGGGTCTCTGGATGCAAGGAGGGTTCTATATATTGTGCAGCTAGATCCATTATTAGTAAATAATTGTAGGCGGTCCATCTGATGTCATCAGGATTATTTTGAGAATGTCCTACTGTGGCTCATGGGTTCCTGTGCATATACCTCCATTTATCGGTAAGTAGGACACTGTTTTTGATAGTATCGTTTTAAACGTTGTCATGCATTTAGCTTTCACTCTGACTTAAATTGTTATTTGCATTTAGTGTCCCCTTAACGTGCACCTAAATCTGAGCCCACATGCCTTCAGCATTCTGGGCTCCATTGAAATTGCAGCCGCCACAGCCGAGATTCAATCTTGCGACGTGCAGGTCAGCAGCGGAGTACCTTAGCCACTCTTTACCTTAGCTTAGCATACCTTAGCTACTAGGGCACCACACTGGGGCCACGACCAGCTATAAGGACTGAGCATTCATGATTGTTACCCAGACACCTGCGTCTAGTACAGTACTTGACGGTGGCCACCATTTCACTCCGAAACACAGTCTAAGAATGAAGCCTGCGCTGTACCTTTTTCTTTTGCCCCTGGCAGTTGTATTTGAAGTGAAATGACGTTGCAGTTGTTGGTTTATTGTAATTATCTAGAACAGCTAATCTAGCTTGATTTTTCTATTCAATATGGTTGTGTGGAAAATTCTTACGTTTGTTGGTAGTACCGCCATTGTTTAAAACAAAAATACGCCCTTTTAAAACTGATAAAAAACACCTATGTTATAACGAGACGCTGGTGTCCTAAATGAAGTGCAACAAAACTGTCCTATTAACGCGAACCTGTAACAAAATTTACATCATCAAAGCTAAGGCTGTTCAATGCGTCTATCCTGTTTACATTTAAAATAGCAATGAACCACATTCCCAGCGCTCCTTTCAAAGCCACCCAAACATCTTACTGCAAATCAGATACAAAAGTTCATAGACAGGTATGCAGAGGCAAGCGTGATCGTGGCGCGGCGTAGTTTTCGAGGGCTTCTTTCTTCTTGTTACGAACAAAACAAAACGAAATATGTTTACTAGTAAACATTCCTGCCTCGACTCATTTTCAAGTTTTCTTTGCTCGTAAATAAGTTTCAGGGCAAGTCCTCAGCCAGAATTCTGCAAAGTACTGGCATAGTTAACACACCTTAGAAGGAACTTAAGGCAGACCACTCGACGCAGTGCTTACGTTTTGGGCCCTTTCGAAGGAGCGCTTAAAACTTCAAAAAAACAATGGATGAGAGGAGAGCGAGTAATATCGGCCCTTGTTTTGCGCTAAAGAGTAGGAGGTGACATCTAAATAAACGTTGAATTTTCCATGCTTTAATACTTTTTGCTCTGCACCGAGTGTGGCGTGGGCAAAAATAGTAGGCTTCCAAATGCGTCAGGCTGCTGAACACGCAGCGTGCCGAGGCGACCGGAATGCCGCCCCCGGTGTGGTGCTTGATGCTTTCACACGTTACCTGATTCCTGGCTCGACGTTTCTTATTACGAAATGACTGGATGATCACAAAGATGATTTAGGTAACTTCCGTGGTGAGCGGGAATGGCAGTAAGTTGCTAGAAAGCCGAAAGTATTGTGAAACTACTACCGCAGGCGGAGATTGGGAACATTTCTGGTGCTGTGTAAGCACAACATGAATAAGGCTTGACAGAACGCAGGCGTCGGACTTAGAAGAGGTAGAGAGCTGCAAATATTTATTGTAGAACGAAAAGAGATTTTGGGGGCTAAAGCATTATGCCCCTACATGGTTGGCGTCCTTTGTCCGGGACACCACATGATGAAGCCCGGAGACACTCACATATACACAAAACTATCCCTATGGCCCCTTCTCACAGCCCAACTTTCAAAATGTTCACTTTTTTAACTTCGAAATAAAAGGGTGGATGGCGGGAAGAAATACGGTTTACAAGACACTCATTCTTTAAATGTAGAGTCTTGCTTAAAGAAAAAAAAATCAGGCGAATATTCCCGCATCTGCACTTTCTGCATTGGGACAACGCCGATGTGTCGTGAAAGGATGTGTGTTCAAAAGTAATGTAAGTTAAAAAAAATCACAAGGTTCAGAGTGCCATCATTGCACGCCCCTGGTCGCGTCAAGATTATCACGTAAATAAAACAAACTGACCATTATCATCTCCCGTAATGCCGCTGCAAATGTTCCGGGTACCGGCTACGTTCAGTTCAAAATACCACAACGATGGGGTAAGTTACCACAACGGAAGGCTAAATACGGGGAAAAAATCTCAGTTTTTAGGATATTCACCGTCATTTATATTGTGTCCTGAGTGAGGAGGATGGCTGTATGTGTGTAACCATTCCCACAATGTAAATGTAGCGCTTGCAGTTGTTGCTACTTGGAGCCCCAGAGACGGGCATTTTTCTGAAGGAGAAGCTAAACAGAAAAATCCGCATTCTAGCACATTCATGGCGCCCATTTAACAGTAACGATAATGCAAATCCACTTTAACGAATACCTTCGGCAGCCCGGAACGTGCAGATAACGTTGCCAATAGGCTTGAGTCCACTAAAACTGCTCTAAACTTATGGCGATTCTTTCAGAAGCATGATCCGGAAGCGCTAAGGGTACTGAAATTTGTCGTACATCCGATAAACATTTAATGTTTGCTCCTAAATAAACAACTGTATACAGTAGGCCTAGCGTTCTTTTGCACGCATAGTTATCGTATCAGAACAATGACGTTGACAAGTGGAGTGTGAAGTAGGCCTACTGGCGACCTTAATAGATGCCAGATGACCATAAGACAACTTGAGCTAATTAGTTTGAACCAAATCCGTCCTGCAGTGTTGTAAGTCAAAAGTATTGATTTATGTTGGGCCGGGTAATTACAAGACGTACTCGCACAGTCGAATAATGGCATCCGAGGTACACCTAAAAAATCTTAGATGAATGGCCAGGACCATCAGCAGGTGGCACCCAGGACGACAGAGGATAATCAGCGAACTAGGTAGGAGGTGTTTTGTACTTATTACATTTTGGTTAACGTTGTTGAGCAGGGGTCAAAGAACTGGCCAGTTGTTGGTATGGATCAGTCTGTTCAGTTATTGCCGACACTGGTTATAAGAGGGCAGCGCTGGTGTGGTGAAAATCGCCATAAATCACGCTGGAAGACTCGCAGGTGTGATCAAAAGAAGTTGAAAGTCCTGAAGTGGCTTTGGATATTGTGTTGTATACCTCTACGACAAACACAACTACAAGATGCCGATTGGAGTGGTCTGACGCAACCTGCATCGACATGTCACCAAGAGTTCGGTTAAACTATCCAGTTAAGCCACTGGTTTGTGGTTAACAATCGGTAAATATCCCGTGAAAAAACCTCGCACTCACGCAGTAATCACTGGAGCCCTCAGAGGGTGCACTTTTTCAATAGTAGTTACTATTCAGTAGTGCCCGAGTAGATTACTAGCAGCTGCCAAGCTCAGAAGCTCCGTAGTTCCTGAAGTGCACTATGCCAGAGAACTATGCTTTATAAATTCAGTGAGATAACAAAATAAATGATATCTAAAAGAGCGCTTACTTCTCTGGAGAAACAGGATAGGCTGCAGAAGAGCTCTTTCTAACCATGACATCTTTGGTTGTTTATTGAAAAATATCAATCCAAGGTGAATGCACAGTTCAAATACTTAGTTCAAATGGATAATTATCATATATGTTGTTTCCTGTGCCTAAAGCATGAGGTGATTCAGGTACGCCTTAGTGGTGGTTCAAGAAATTGAGACAATCTGCTGTTTCCTAACGTGTTCGGAAATCATACAGTGAACGGTGGACTTGTGGCACTTTGCATGGCAGGTCCGAATGAAACCAACAATTTCCGGGTCAGCAGCCAACCACCATAGCGACTATACCGTTGATGTCCACGAAATAATATGAGTCTGAGAATAATGAACAAAGAATGAAAACATACGTGACATTTCTACTTTATTCCATTATTTACAACTCCTAAGGACCCAGAAGAATAAGGCTGAGTTTTCTAGTGTCTCTGTAGCAGGAGCCTTGCTTTTAGAATGAAGGGAAAGATTGATGTACTTAGTAATATACCAGGTAGATTGATCCCACTTTGTTGAGTCATGCACTTTTGTGTTTTTTTTTCGTTTGGAATCAAGTTTCGCCACCACCAGTTTCATTTTTCCTATTTATTTCTCCACTCAGTATGATGTTTTTATATCAGCAAAAACTACCGTCTCCTACACCGAAGGCACTCTGTGAGAGTAAATGGTTCCCATGGGAATACTTTTTGAGCAGTTAATTGAAGAGGCCTTTCGCCCGTATGACAGTGACTGCATCGCGATAGGCGAGGACGATTGGTTTGCAGTCATCCCAATGCTGTCTCTTCTTTGTCGTTTGTGCATTTTCTTGATCCTTACTTTCAAAACAAAAGTAGAGCTGGCTCATCATGGTGGTTTTACGTAGCATTTTAAAACTGTGTAACCGTGGTTATTTCTCCCCAACATTTAGTGCGGGCTTTGAAGCCGATCTCGGAAATGCAAGGAGATAATCAAGCTTTTCTTTCATGATTTCATCGTCATGTTTCCAAATGCAGGCATTTATGTTAGAAGGGGTTGCTGTTTTCTGAAGGTTGGGGAGTCAAGATTCTTTACACGAATAAGGAATATTTAGAATGGTCTACATTTTGCATCTCCTTGACAGTGTAGTTTTACTACATTTCATAAGGAGATATCGAATACTTATAGTAAAAGGAAAATTTCGTAAAAGTTTTTCGCTGTTTAGTAAAGCTTTCAGTGCAGAAATATTCATTTGATTGTGACTTACACCATGCATAGAGCGCCAGAAATTTTTGCAGTCCGCGGTTTCTCAACGTGCAGTCTACAGGGGCCAACGCATTCAACCTGCCTAAAATGTGACCGCCGTTGCTGCGATCGAACCAACGACATTCGCGCAAGCCGTTAAGCACCGCAAAAGGTGTCCCACTAAAGTGGCAGTTCTTCACTGATTCGGCGCTTTAATTTTGGCAATACTCGAGTAGAATACGTGTCGGTTATCCACGTTGCCGAATAGTTGGCCAGGACTCTTAGCAGATATGATAAATCGCAACGCGACTTTCACGAAAAAGAAGGCCACATACACAGCGTGACCTTTCAACTAATTGTTTATTTAAGATGACAAATAATTTTGTACAATACCAAAACACCAATAATATAATCAAGATAACGATCGCGATCGCAAAGTTGTGTTCTAGGCGTTGCGAATTCTTACCGTAAACAACTCAATGAGAGGCAATTCTTCAATATCCTGCTCTGCAGACAGATGTTCGATTTTTTATATATGCAGGAAAAATACCTCTGAAAATTAGGTTCAGCTTTGCGCAGATAACTTGCGTTACAATCATCTCCTGATGCACAAGTAAGTCACTTCCTTCGCTGAAACCAGACATAGGCGATATAAATATAGAGAAGCGAATGAACAGAAAAAGTCTCGCTATTTTTGTCACTCTGATATTCAAACGAGAACATATATTCTTGTTAGTCAGCTCATAAAGGCGAATCGTACCGATTTTTTTCCTACAAGAACTTCACAAAAAGGTCAACCACGGCTAAAGAACTAGCGCTACTTACAATAACTTTTCCCTATTTATTAGCCTCTACTTTCTAGTTGGCACTTTGAATAAAACCAAAATTTTGCCGTAAAGACAGCACTTTTGAAGCTACGCGGAAGTGCCGTAAAACGTGCTACATTCTCCTAATCTCAAATGAGTGTTTCCGCTCATTACCACTTACAGTATACACGTTGTTTTTGTCTGAATAAACAGCGAACAAACAAACGAACCACAAATGAATGAATGAATGAATGAATGAATAAATGAATGAATGAATGAATGAAAGTCGCTGGATCAGCCCACCGGCAAGTTGACTCTAAATGGTGCGCAGAACTTTTGTGTTTTCCTCCTTCTGTGATTTCTCTCAAGTTTTCATTACGTGTTTTCTTCCTTATTAGGAAAGCTATATGCGCCATTGTCTTTAGGGTTTTTTTTAGGCAGCCAGAAATTTTATTCCTCTTCCTATTTTGTAGAAGCAAGACGTAGCTTGTTTTCATTCTGGCCATACGTCTCACCTCTTCAGTAGGAATTCATCTCTCGCATGAAAGGCAAGCCTTGACACAAAAGTGGGCGTCTCGCTTTCGATGCACTCATTTAGGAAACATATCCACGTCAATACTTCCATGTAATTTGGTACTTACCTGGCTAAAAATATCATTAAAAAACTAATGTCATCGTAAGAAAAGAAACACCCTCATTTGACTGCACATGACTGATAACGGGTAATGCCAGGCCACGCTTATCTTTTAAGTTTACAGAAATGAGACAGCATTCAACTGTAATGCAAAAGTTTGCAAAAAGAGTGAAGAGACGGTGATTGGGCAAAAGTACATTTGTATGCAAATAAATTGGATATTTAGAAGTTCTTTCTTAAGCTCACTAGTTTGCTTTTGGCAAAACTGCCTACTGCCAGTTTTACGTATACAATAACACGCTGCTATGGTATGGTAAAGCGTAAGTTATTCGCGTTTATGGAGTACGATACTTGCTAAAACAGCATGAAAAACCAGCCTGTGCACACAGGACGCCCCACGCACGATTATTATTGTCACTTGCTTTTGTGTGCTCATCGTCTTTTTTTGCGTGGTTCTTACTACCATGGATCCATACTGACTGGCCCAGATAACTGCACTTGTGCAGTACCATGCCATTATTTTAAGCGTTTGTGTCGTACTCCGTAGCGAGAGAAAACACTGAAACCAATCCTAAATAGTTAATAATGAGAATAATCCACGCAAATACCTGACCAACCAGTTCTCGAGTAACTGCACAGCATTCAGTAGTTTTGATTTCTTTATCTGACCATCATCAGCCGAAATTCGGCCACTGGAGGGAAAAGGCTTCTGCCGTATTTCGCCAAACAACATAGGGCTGTGATTTACGCTGCCATGTTTGGCGTCTTTCATAATCATATGGTGGTTTTGGGACGTTAAACCCCACATATCAATCAATCCGCTGCTAAGTTATAGGTGTCGATTTCATCACATCTCCTCACCTAATTTCTGTCTTCATATCACGCATTTACCTTCTCTTAGAATCCAGTCATTTACCTTTAATGACGAGCCGTTATTCTGCTTATGCACTACACACCCAGCATATGTCCATTTTTTTCCCTTGATTTCAACTATGATATCTTTAACCTCTGTGTGATGCCTGAACCAATCTGCTCTCTTTCTGTCTTTTGAGCTGACACGTGTCATTTTCCTTTCCACCGCTCGCTGTGTTATCCTGAAGTTAAACATTCTTCGTAATTGACAGATTGATATGTGGGGTTTGTGGGGTTTCACGTCGCAAAACCACCATATGTTACCACAATGTTTTTGTACTCTGTTGCTTCTGTTCTATTTTGTGTTTTCTTTTCTCACCCCCTCCTTACTGAATGTCCCTACAGGAACCTGTAAGGTAATGTGAATAAATAAGTAAATAAATGTTTATGAGAGACGCCGAAGTGGAGCACTTCGCAAATTTTCAACAGTTCTTTAATGTGCGCCCAAATCTGAGCACGCGGGCCAACAGTATTTTCAGCTTCATCGAAAATGCAGCCGCCGCTGCCGCCGTGATTCAATCCCGTGACCTGTGGGTCTGCAGTCCTTAGCATCTAGACGACCGTGGCATCTAGACGACCGTGGCGGGGCAGGATTCTTTGTGAGAATGCAACTGTTAAATACATTACTCTTAAGCAACTGTTAAATAAATTACTCTTAAGAGATAGTCACTGACTATGCCACTATTAATTAAGAATGCTTGCCAAATGGGCTCTATCCTGTCTTTATCCGCGTAATTATTTTGCTAATGGTTTGGCCTCTCAATTACTAACTGTCCTAAGTAGACGAATTTCTTTACAACTTTTACTGTCTCGCGACCTATCGCAAACTGCTCTTCTCTGCCGAGTGGTTTCAACATCATATAAGTTGTAGGCATAATTATTATCACACCTAAGGTAGGGTGAGGTGAAATGAGAAAAGCATTTGGAAATAGTGAGTGTATATTTTCATTCAGCTCGTTATCATTAAACGTCAGTGCAGAAATGTTGCTTTGTGTATAAAGTATGTGCAACATAACTATGACCTTGTTACAGCTGTTCAAAAGTTTACTATAAAAAGAAATACAAAAGGCAACAGGTGTCTCATTCTGCTCCAACCTTTGGGACAGATTAAGACGAAGTGAAAAAAATTTATCTTTTCAGTTGTTAACGAAGAAGCACGAGTGCATGTCTTTCTGTGGATTCTGGCAGGCATTAAAAGCTTGCTCTGCCACCGCACAATAAATGTGGTGTGGGATATTACAACAAAGAGCGTCTAACAAAGCTAATCATCTATGTTAGGCCAAAAGCAGCCGCTCTAAAACATAACTGATGAGCTGGCCTTGGAGGCAAGTTTTGTGAGTTACCTTGCGGCTAACTTATTGCCACGCTCTTATAAACAAAGATCTCAGAGAAAAGTTACGCCATTTTCCGCTAAAGGGTAACATGTGAGAATGCGAAGCAGCAGACGCTATAACCCTTACTCTGGCGGTGGCGTTGACGACGGCAATCATTGCGGCGCTGCACACGAGAGAAACATGGAGAAACGCAGGCCTTGAAGTGATGGACCAGTGTTTCTAACGAGAACGTGCAATCACGGACAATGTGCAGAGAAGGAGAGGACACTACGTTTGAATACAAAGATCCGCCACGCACGTTTAGTTAACCCGCATGCTGCGAATTTTTATTGTACAACAACGCACGGAAGAAATCTCCCTCCGATATGTTGGAGGTCTAGATCCAATGCCTATATAGCCGTGGTGGCCAGTGAACGGTTCTGTAGCGTGAGCAGTCGGCTGTTTAAATCCAGATACTCGTCAGAAGATAGAAGCCTGCATCAGCATTGAGAGTCGAGAGAGGGGGACGCGTAGGAGAGAAAAGAGAGGGGGTGGAGTGAACGCTCATGCTCAGTAAGGGGGGGGGGGGCGAGTGGATGCCGCAGGGAACGGACACAAGCCTCCGGCATAAAATGCTCAGTACCTAAAAAAACCTATTCCATCTTGTCTCTTAGTTCCTGTGAAAGTAACGGTGACATAGCTTGTCGGTACACCGTTTTTTTTTTTAGTGCGATAGCAAATATCGACACCCTCGCCTGGATTTCTCCGCTAGCGTCGGCGTGGGCGTCAACGTCGGCGTTGATGGTATGCACCGTATATGTATAATATCTATATAGATATATATGAAAACGCAAGAAGGAAAAAAATCTCAGAAAAGAGACTCAGGCGCATGGAATCAAACGTGAGACCTTCACGTCGTAAATGCGAGGCATTAACCATTGAGCCACCGAGAAGTACCTCCTTCAACGCTCAAACAGCGAGCTATTCATATTTACCACTTACGGCTGTTGGTGGGCATCTCGGGAGGAACGGCGGGGGGACTATCGTGTTTTTAGCATTATTAGCAAGATGGCACAGTGAGCTGGCGGCGGCTCTTACCTCTCACGCGTCCTTTGGCCCGCGTAGAGAATAAAAGGGTGTACGCTCGACCACACGCGGTTATCTTGCAGTAGAGAGATCGTACGTCTTGGCTAGCCTTTGAGTTTCATCGGAACGACTTTATTGTGGTTATTGGGCGCACAAATGTCACTGCAATCGTTGCACCGCCTCCATTTGCGAGAAGGTTGCGCTTTTCAGACCAGCGAAGTAACACCCGAGATATTTATTCGCGGTAATCTGTACCTGTGAGTACGTTTCGTGCGTCTTTTATTGCGTGAAAAACGTGGGGCACGTTTCGATCTACATGCCACTCTGCACGTGACCTTCCAATTTGTTGCTATCGCATTCATTGTTTCCTGTTTTCGCCAGAACTGTGCTTTTTTTTAGACGATAACATACAGCGCTAGCGCAATCACAGCAGCAACTACGATAGGCAGAGCATATAACGTGAAACCTGTAGCGCTTGATGTCCCCATCACCACATTTTCATGACGTCCGGGTGGCGGAATACTCCCTGCATGAATAGAGGCTGCACTTTGTACGGATGGCGAACATATCATATAAATGAGTTTGCGGACACCATGATTGAGAAACGCTACATAAAGGGCTACTCAAGTCGAATTGCCACAGTTCTGTGCAGAACACTGTGAATCAGGCTTTTGATTTGCTGTGCTGTGCAAGATGAAGAAAATACGTAGAGTAACAAATATTTGAAGTCGTCAGTTCACCAAAGAAGTTTTGCAACAAACATTGTAGCACTTCTTCAGAATGCTGTAAAAGGTTCAGTGTGAATGGTGCGTCGATTCGTCGCCCGTAGAACGTATGTGACCGACAAACCTTTTTGTCCTGAAATAAATTGAATGCTACCTGCATTTGAATGGAGGTGGCAATTTGTTCAACTTGAGATTATATAACTTGAATTAAGTGTGTCAAGTGATTGTCCGAGATTAGTAAATCGTAAATGCATATCCATATTTGCTGAAAAAAATTTTGCTGGAAAATTGGGAAAAAATTGTATTCATATCTAAACAGAAGGTTAACGGAAGACCGAAAATTACAAATAGGTGATACCTAAATCAGCTCATAATTGTAAAGAAAAATTAGCTCAACGTATGAACGGAAATTACGTCCTTTGTCGACACGAATGTGTGACTTGATGAGGTCGTTTTCACGTGCTGTTGCAAGCTATCAAACTTCCGCGAGAGTTCCATTGTGGCTTCCTATGGCATGCCCACAAACATTTCCTTATTTTGCATTATCCTACACGTGCTCAAAAAACAATAACTATTGTGACAGTAAAGCGTAGCCAGAGCACATTTGCTGGTGCAGCCATTATCGCCACCTGGCTCCACGTTACTGCTCCAAATAAGCGCTGATGGCATTTCAGAGTAACGCTAAACGCGGCCATTAGGACCACGACCCGTAATATTATGGTGATTTCGCAACACCTGCCCGTCAGTGTGTCGTATATTGTAATGGTAACAACTACGGTTATCAACACATTAGCTTCATCCACGCAGAAGTGAAATGCATGCAAGAAATTATTTGTATACTTAACAATTAAGCTCCCTATCAACTTGTAAACGGTGTTTCCGCATGTTTTGTTTATGCGTGACGTGACTGAGTCTGGCAGAATAATGAATGCCAAACATTATCAATGTGATGATCGCATTTACAGAGTAAGGTAGAATAATCTTGGTATTCCCATTTTTTATTTAGCCAAGGAAGCACCACACGAAATGAAGAAATAAATCATTTGTTGTCCTTTTCTGGCGAATTGCTATCATAAAAACACAAGTGATAATTTAGAGCCGCGTTACGTAACTAAAAATTCTCTTTCGTGCTAATCAGGCTACTTTTATATGGAAGTCAGACCTCTGAAACACTGGTGGACTCTAAATTTGTGATCATGCAATAACCGCATGCGCTGAAAATAATCTGTATTCACATACTGCAGCATGCTTTGTAATTCTAATACGGCTTATCGCGTACATGAAACCTCAAAACGACATAACATATTTGTCTTTTCGTACAGAGTCCACTGAGTTACACGATGCCTGAATTTTCAATTTTGAAAGTCTTGTGTGTGCGAGATTGAAACAAAGCAATGTGCGACTACTCGAATATATTCCGCAAGTGAATTCTTTTTGTAGGTAAAGCAGTTTTTTCTTTAAAAAAATAAGTGCAGTGATGTTAAATGCGAGTATTTAGTTGTTTTAGGCATAGTTTACAACGCTCGCATCACCCCTGTACTAGCCAGCATCTGTGAATTTCGCCGTTTCCAACCAGCTTTCTGAGTGCGCGTAACTATACTGGGTTACAACTTCACAATAAATAACTGATCTGGTCAGAGTACGGCAGCGCGCCTGTGATTCATCTCTGCAACGAAGCAACGATTGGTAATTCCCGTTCTCAGCCAAAGCACTTTATCACTGATAATGCTAATAATATGCATATTATTAATTAACAGTTCCTTGTTTGTTGTTAAAATTTTACCTTCGGGTGAGCAGTGAAGTCAAAATTTCTGATGAAATTTGTGAAGCAATGTTTTTTACCAAAAACTATGGAAATGAACATGTGCCTGAACGGCCACGTTTTATGCCTCAAGTACGCGAAAGTTCCTGATGTCATGTAAATAAACCGTAACACTTAGTGGGGTGTATATAAAAGTATTGTCTGGGTTGGTAGATGACTTCTGTGGGCAGAGCCCTCATTCATCCTTAGGCTGTAACAGAATATAGGTGACTACTAAGTCACCTCTCTTGCAAGATGTTTCGTTGCATTGCATTATGCAAACATTGCATTATTGCAAACATTGCAAACATTGCAAACATTGCATTATGCAGTAATTGTTAGAAAGTTACGGGAAGTTTACAGAAACTTTAATTTTTGTACTACGCAGGAATAGCACTTTCAGGTTACGAAGTTGCGATTATACAGCCTTCAGCACCTCTAACTCGAACGCTTCGACGCAAGGCTTCGGCTCGCTTAGACAGAAGTCAGCACCGCCAAGCGTTTAAAATGATAATCTTGATGCAGTTAACGCTAGGTAGAGCGTACGTCAGTTTCACTAATTAATTTTTATTTCCAGTCTACCTGGCTGGCGGGTCAAATGCACTCACTTGGCATACCGTTTTCACTACGTTTCTCTCTTGGCGACGTTATCGCGTGTGCCTATGGCATTCATTGTATATTAACCTGGAAAATAAACCATAACGTGTGATAACTTCTGCACCTCTCGTATTTGAATTCACAGCTGCCACTCGAAGGAAAGCACATATATAAAAAGCAAACAAACACATGTTCATGTTGTTTGTAAAAAAATGTACCCCAAATAAATCTGAATTGTGGTGGCGTTGTTCATGCTGTCTTACAATATTTTCAGACAGCGTGAGCTGAACTGTTCTCGCAATAGGGAGTATGCCTTCCTCTTCGTTTCATGCTGTACGGAAGATGTGGTCTTGGTTTTTTCGCATTGTGTCCTCACACCTTCGTTGCTTGCAACACGCACAAATGAAATGTTAGGTCTGTGTGCTTACATTAAGCTGTACAGTAATGAACCACAGTTGGTCAAAATTTCTGGAGCCCTGAGCTACGGCACCCCTCATTACAATATTGTGGCTCTGAAACGTTACACCCAAGATACTATTATACGAACAAATCTTGCGCTTCAAGACCACATCTTCCGTGAAGCATAAACCGAGCAGAAAGTGTGAACCGAACAGGAATTTGCGACAACAGTTCGACTCACGCTGTCTGAAAATTATTGAATCATAGCGTAAACAAGGCAAGCGCATTTAAATTTTATTTATTGTGCAACTTTTACAAACAACACACACGTGTGTTTGCTGTGGTTTATGCATGTGATTCATTTTGAACAGCAGCTGAAAATTCAATCAGGAAAGGTGCATAAGCTGTCGCTCACAATGGTTCATTGTCAAGATAAGTATATGACAATGATTGCTATTGGCATGCACGATAACGTATACAGCAACGAGCAGAACGGGATGAAAACGAACGCTAAGTTAGTACATTCAACCACCGGTCAGGTAGACTGTATGCAGAAGTTTCTCAGTGAAACCGACGTGTGCTCCCGCTATCGTTAACTGCAGCTTGTTGGCACTGACCTCAGTCCAAGCGAGCTGAGGCCAGGCGTCGGAGAATTTAAGCTAAAGGTGCCAACGGCTGTGGGTGCAGTAAGACGGTCGCAAGTGAATGTACGCAAATCGTCAAGTATACTTCCAAAATAGATAGCCGGTACATGGTGTACTATTGAAAGTAGGATCATAAACAACCTTCGTACTTCTGCTAGTGCAGACAGAGGGTACATAGAAGCCGATATCTGTGCGCGCCTTTGTGTGTGTTCTCGTTTGTCGTGCGTCTATGCAGTTATCTACAATATTGTGGTGTATTTACTCTGCTAATTCTCTCAATTATTTAGCACACCTTGATGAGTGAACACGGACGATGCCATTTTATTTTTTGAAGCTTTTTTCTCCTATTTGCTTTTACAATAAAGGGAACTTAATGTGACATTGAAGACTGACATGTGCACAAAAGAGGAGTAAACGTGTAGATGATTAATTGTAGTTAGTACAGTTACTAAAGTGCAAACGTGGTATCTAACTACTTAGTGGTAGACTAAACATTTGAGTTAGTGCTATTCCTTTATTGACCTGGTCACTGTTTTTACTGACTTACATTTTACTACCGTCCTTTACTAAGAAGTTATCCCCTTTTGATTCGAGTGGACGGGTAGTAGTTACTTATGAAATATACCGATTTTGTTTGAAAAAGTGCAGGCTTTGACTGGTGCACCACTTGGTCATGGCTAGGTTATTTTGTTTTTTTTTTCATTCACCACCCTAACAGATCAGCACATTTTGTGGCTACGCTAACTTTACAACCACATTGCCGTCGCAAAATTGGCATACTTTTTATATACTTATGCTTGTTTGAAAGTCACGGGTGGTTATACCACACAGCATTCTTTATTATAATTCAGGTGAAGTCACGCGTTGTAAGCCCCAAAACCCCCGCTTTTTTTCAATGTAGCAGGCAAAAAAAAAGAGCAACTGAAGAAGACAGGACACAGATCAGATGCCGTGTTACGTGTGCTTGTTCCATAATCCAGCTAAATAGCCAAAATACAAGAGAAGTAGTGACACAGAAATACAAGAAAAGTAGTTGTAAGAAAATTACGAAAAAATAGGAAACTAACATGAGGAGACATGTGACGAATGCTATAGCCATGACAAAAATCTACCTCCTTCAGCAAACATGCATGCCTGTATGAATGTTTGAATATTGATCACCAAATACTCGTTTGGTCTGAGTATCCCTTTGGGATAGCGCCCACGGCCTTTCACAGCGTCATTCGGCTCTGCCATATTCTCAGATTTGTTTGTCGTAAGAAGCTTGGTCTTTGGTTTTTCTCCCTAATGGTAGCCGAGTCAGAAACTCTACATCCGGATCGCATATCAAAAGAGTTACGAGTAGCTTGCTCCACGCCCTTCAAGATATAGGGTATTAGGCTATGATGCCTCCTAGCATTTTTTTGCATTTCCACGTCTTTGAAAGCCCGTAAAGACGCACGGCAAAGAGTATATGCACTGTCAGTAGCGTAGCCATCTATTCTGCAGTTTTTCTTATACCTATTTATGTTTTCTTGGTTTTGACCCTTTGAACATTGGCAGTTTGCAAGCCTAAGGTATCTTGACCTGGTCTGATCGGACAGTTTGTTTCTGGACTGCAAATAAAATATTCTCGTTTTTACAGAATATCAACCGTGCTCTGATAAATATGAACTGGCGGCATAAATTCCCAACCTTGTTTATTGATTTTAGTGTTGCAACATTAGCTCTTCACTTTACGTTGCTGAAGGCCTTTGCCTGTTCATCAGTGGAACTTTGTCAATTTCAAAAAAGCAGGATTACCTAAAATATTTTGAAGTATTATTAAAATTACTAATATCAATTAGAAAAAATTCATGGCTCTTTTTTCGATCAATTGTAGAAAGAAAGCAATAAGTAAACTCTAGACTTCTGTAATAAGGCACCAAAGTGACTCGCAAGGACGCGAGTATTGTGTAGTATACTAAACCTAACGTAGCGGCAGTGTACTAGCTCGATTACTGATGCTATTTAATGTATTTTTTCATACTTCTAATTTTCAAAGCATGTCCAAAAGCACCATACTCTGAATGCCGGATAATTTCGGTTTAACAAGTGGCCACCCTCCGCGTCCCAAAAGAAATAATTCTTTTGAGCAAAGATTCAGGAAAAAAATTCTTCACTGGGCATACAACTATAGTGCGAACTATTTCTGCTACTGGTAATTATGTTAGTTCCTACACGCGAATATTCAGTCTGGCAGATTGTTCTACAATCTGAGGTAGTCGTCCAGCAGTATTGCCGTCAGATATCGATTTCAAAAGGAGTTAGTCATTAGGCCAAAAGTAATCAAAGTAGCGAAGCGTAGAACTTTATTGCCAGTGTTTTACTTGAAATATTGGAGATATTTATCATAGCAATATCTTTTATATTTCAACAATAAATATTATTATTTTGAATCACAAGCAAAATAGAAATTAAAGCACAGTTCTTTTCTACTCTTGCATTTTCTTCAAGCAATAGGCAAGCTGCAAGTACATGACAAATTTTAAGTTGTGTGTGCCTTTCGTGTTGACTTTATAGACGAGATGCAGCTATTGCCAAAGATCAATTAAGATTAGAACATTTCAGTGAATGAGTCAGTAGGAAAACCTTTATTGTTTACGAAAGCAAGTCGCAGTATGTGATGCTTAGTGGTCACTGTATTGCCAGTCTACTTTCGTTTTGTTGCGGATATTTTTTGGCAAGTTTACACGCGAATACGTGTGATGCATTAGCATTACCAACTTCTCGTAGCGTCAGCGTCGGTGGCAGGCTGTTTGATCAAACCTGATAGCCAAAAGGCGAAGTTTATCACTTTAATGAACTTTATCGATCAAGGCGAACTTTATTCGTATATCTTTATTTTGCCAGTATTACCTCTTGGTTTTTAAATTTATACACATTGATTAAACCATCCAATTCCTCGGCAATCTCCCACTCCACGTTTGAAGTATAAGTGAGGCAGAAGAAGAGCTCAGTGACTCTGTCTTTGGAGGCGCACCTGGCTTGGGTTGAGGTGTCTTGATGGGTGTATACAAGGCTGTTGACGGGCAGCAATACAGGTTAATTCATCAGCCAACACTTCTGAAAAAGTTCAAAACGAAGGATTGTTGTTAGGCTTGCTTGGTATTTCTCTGCAAAATATAAAAGAACACTACTAAATGTGCCAAAATTGAAGTTTAAGGCCGCCAGAGTAGCCATGACACTAATAAAAATTATTGACCTTCGGGATTGTAAAGTCATGTATTTAGCGCGACGTCGGCACCCGGCAACAATGTCGTCTTGCAAAGAGGCAAGACTTAAAAGTTCTGAATTATTGGCCAAAATAAATAAATTAATTAACACAGTACCTTCACTTTGGCAGTGAATTCTATTATAATCATCCTATGTCTGTGTGATTCTTGTCTCGAGTGAGAAGAATTTATGCACAAAAAAGAGCACTCTGACCATAACAAGCATTGTAATATTCAATGTCGCTATGTGTATGCTTCGTGAAACAAACAAACGAACTTGTAAAGTTACCTCTGGCCGAAAGCAAGCTTAAATGACCAAATAGGTTCATTTGTGTGATGCATTGTGCCTTATTTGTTTTGTGAACACATTGCTTCTGAAGCACGCGAAGTATGCTGCGACACCACAACGCGTACAACCAGCTTTACTTCTTCAACTCGAAAAAACCCAAATTAAGTGTGACAGGCGTGTAGCAAATACACCGCAATGCCTAAATTTATAGGCAACAAGTCAACGCCATACTCTGGAGTTTCACGCAGTTCCGGCGTGTAATCTTGTAAATTTGTGTTGACAACATAGTGGGTGAGATTCGTGCAGGAGAAAATCCTGAAAACAGCAGAGTAAGGAAGCGTCACGCCACCCTTAATTAAAGGCTAAAGAAGTAAAAATAATATTGCACTCTACGTCGCTCCTCGTGAACAGGAACTACGCTGACCATTCTGAAGCGTGGCAGGTGACATTCTCAGTCGCGGCACTCACTCTTGCCGGCTGCCTATATGAGCAACGTAAAGGAATATACCAGAGACGAAATATTAATTCGATGGCAGCCGGCGTCCAGGCCTTTCACTCCAGTGAGAAAGAAAAAATCAATTCTTCTAAGCTTCCGTTCGACAACGCCCAAGAGTCACGTACGAAGAGGCTGACGCATTACACCGTGCCGCTCTAGGATTTCTTCTATTGAAAATAGCCTCGTAGTAACAGTGTCCTTGAAGTATGAGACATAAAGCATAACGATCGCGTTTGAAGTAAAGAAATAATGAAACGCGACAGCTTCATTTCTCATTCAGTTGTGAGTTTTATTGTGGTGATGATGACGACAACGCTGAATATGACGCATTTTAAATTTTAACCAGTGCAGTTCTTCATTAACCACTCTTATACAAGAGAGGCTCCTGTCAATGTGAAGTAAAACGTCATGATTAATATAGAAGTGCAGAAAGCAGAAAAAATACATTTTTTCTTCACCAATTTGTTACCGGCAATATTTCGCACAAAGAATACATTTCATTTAATGCTTTTAATTACCTTCTCTATAATGAAAAATCGCCAGATGAAAATCAGCCTTTGGCAAGAAATCCGGCCACGGCGAACGTGGCAATTAAATTTCTTGCGTCCCCGCCTCATCAGCAGTTGGCGAACTTCTCGTAATTTACAGAGAAATTTTGGATTCCGCCGACCAAAGTGCGCTACAATCTGACCTTAATAAGATTTCTACCTGGTGCGATACATGGTTAATGAAACTGAACACAAATAAGTGCAAAGTAATGCGAGTAACCCGTCAAAAACATAATACTACAGCGTGCACCTACATACTCAACCACGACCCCCTAACCAAAGTGTCATGTTACAAATATCTTGGCGTGTACATCTCGGATAACCTTTCCTGGCAAACACACATCGATCATATCACAAGCGACGCTAACCGCATGCTCGGTTTTTTACGACGAAACTTTGCTCTTGCACCAGCAGATATAAAACTCGTTTTATACAAAACTTTAGTTCGGCCAAAGCTGGAGTATGCGTCGTCGATCTGGGACCCGCATATCAACTCGTTACTCCATGATATCGAAGCTGTCCAGAATCGTTCCGCACGCTTCATCTTATCAAACTATTTTCGTACGGCTAGCGTCTCGTCCTTGAAATCTTCCCTTAACCTACTTGATCTGTCTGTTCGCAGGAAAATATCACGGCTTTGTCTTTTTCATAAAATTTATCACGCCAATTCAACGCTCAAAGATTCGATGCTTTTTCCTCCCACTTATCATTCGACAAGAAACGACCATCAGTTCAAGGTTGGCGTACCCAGCAGCCGGACAAACTATTATTTCAACTCATTTATTCCCAAAACCAGCTCGGACTGGAACCACCTCCCCACCTGCATTGCTTCAATAATTAATCCAGCCAATTTCAAGGTGGCTATTAGTGGCCATATTACCTGAATTTTTTTTTTCCGCGAATTCCGCGGTTTTGTGTAAATCCTGCTCGGTTGTTCCCGTGTACGGCAAATGTTTTTAATTTTGCGCCTTTTGATTTCTCCTTTCTGTTGTTTGTTTACTTTTTTTTCCAGTTTATGTGGATATTTCAAATGTGTTTCATATGTGTAACCACACTCCTGCTGCATTGTATACCTGTAGAGCGTTCTAACCCCCACTCCTCTCTGTAATGCCCTTGGGCCCTGAGAGTAAATAAATAAATAAATAAATAAATCTTGAGATATTTATTTCTTCATAATTTTCTCTGTCTCTTCCTGTCTTTCTAATTCATCTCGCTCTTTCCCCCATCCCCCCACCCCAAATAGCTCTTCAGCAAATTGTGAACGCAGGATAAATTATCTCCCTTTAAATATTAGGTTGTTTTTCTTTCCCTGTGCCAATGAATTGAGTGTCATGTAAAAATGAATACTCAGTGAAGCCGAAATATCGGCTATAAGTTGCCCTTCACAAGAGCGTGGACAGATGGCTTCATTCGTGAATGAGAGCCTAGCACATTCACACGCGTGTACCTTAGAATGAAACCGTGCCAGAATAAGGCTGTCAACGCTTCACAGAAGCCAAACAAAAAGAACAAGGAGTGGTTCTGCAACTGCATATTGCGAAACTACTTGTACGAATCCATCTACCTCGTGCCTCATTTGGCCACAAACAGAGCCGCTGTCGTATATCTTTGGTAATTAGAGTATTTTTTCATACTATAGGCTCACTTTGCTATTTCTGTCCTTTTAGATACATTAGAGACCATTTTACCACGTGTTATCAAGGCGACTGTACCGTTTATTCAGCTTCGCTTCAAAAGTCCATGTGAGTGCCTCTTCTCAGTTCCATAAAAAAAATGACCCTCTTACAATTCCCAACATGAACCAAGTGACCATCGGTGCGCTAGACATACAGTAATGTTCCGAGTTGAGGCCACTTCTAACATGTGGCACGACGCACCACTGAGTCTAGATGATGGTGCATAAATTGGCTCTCTCAGCACACTATATTATCAGCTCGAGAGCTGTGCTCAAGAGATCTGTCTATTAGGATTGTGTAAATTTTTTTACTGAAATCAAAATAAAAAAATGATGATATCAGCATTGCGGATGAGCTCGTATTAGTCTTTTGTGTTTCTACAGCGTATTTGCCAAGGCCTTACGCATACTGTACACCACAAATATTTCTTTCATACATAAAAGTTGCTTAAACGTGGAATGTTCAAAAGAGAAAGAAGACTGACAGGGTTTCAAACAGGGAACATGTTCTCGGTAATGAACAACGGGAGTACATCTGGGGCTCATTTCTTTCGAAAACACATCGAACGCTAGCAGACAGTGACGTACATTCAGATATATAAGTTCTGCCCCCTAAAACTAGTGCTGTTGAAGTTAGCGCATTGTGGTGACTTTTTTACGTACTTTTCTGCGAACGCTGAGTATGTTTTTAATTCAGAAACACGTCCATGGGAGTGCTAGCTCTATTGGTAGACAACCCGTAAAAACCAACGTACACTCAAGCCAAAAAAGTATCATCATCATCATCATCATTATCATCATCATCAGCCTGACTACGCCCACTGCAGGAAAAAGCATCTTCCTTCATCGATCCATTGAATCAGTCTTTGGCTTTCCGTTTCCACAATATACCCGCAAACTTTTTGATCTCTTCGGCCCACCTAACTCTCCGTCTCCCTTTCGTGCCTTTGCCTTCTCTGGGATTCTAGTCAGTTACCCTTAATGACCGCCGGTTGTCCTGCCTATGTGCTACGTGTCCGGCTCATGTCCATTTCTTTTTCTTGATTTCAACTATAATATCCATAACCCCGGTTTCTTCCCTGACCCAGCGAAGACTCAGACAGCAAGCTTCACATACCTGTTTTACTAGTCGAGCCATCGGAGATCGCTTTCGCTTTCATTTAATTACGTATTTCTGTAAATGCAATCCTAACTGTGTTAACTGTTAGGGCGAGCAATATAGCATGAAATGTTTTTATTACGCCTGCACCGTAAACTACACGGTTGAAACTTGGACCCACTGAGGAAACAGAGCACTTTGTAGGAGTATAGAAATTGCATGTTTGCTTGGCAGACTGGAGAGTTACGCGGAGTGCATTTTAACAAGCTTTACGCCATTTAGTGGGCTCAAACTTTTACTATCCATTTTATTAACCGGTGCGGTGGAATGCCAAGTCTTTTGTTTACTTTAATGTATTTTATTTGTAGTAATTTTAATTTTCACGAACAGTCGTTTCACGGCGTAATGAACTCATTTTTAAGGGGAAAGAGGTGCGAGGATAGGCGTAACGCTGCTCTTTTGTGGTTGTGGCACATAAACCCTGTGGAATTGTTGGAGTGAAAGTGATCGGAGCAGTACGAATACTTATACTGGGAGAGCACCTTATGCATTCAGCCACATCATCAACATCATCATCATCATCATCATCATCATCAGAATACCATCGTGATCATCAGCCTGACTGCGTCCACAGCAGGGCAAAGGCCTCTCCCACGATCTGCCAGTCCACTCGGCCCTGTGCTTGCTGCTGCCAATTTATACCCGCAAACTTCTTAATCTCATCTGCCCCCCTAACCTTCTGTCTCCCCCTAATCCGCTTGCCTTCTCTGGGAATCCAGTTGATTACCCTTAATGACCAGGGGTTATCCTATCTAAGTGCTACATGCCCAGCCCATGTCCATTTTCTCTTCTTGATTTCAACTATGATATCCTTAACACCCGTTTGTTCCCTAATCCACTTTGCTCCCTTCTTGGTTCTTGAGGTTACACCTACCATTTTTCTTTCCATTGCTCGCTGCGTCGTCCTCATTTTAAGCTGAACCCTTTTGGTAAGCCTCCATGTTTCCGCTCCGTAGCTAAGTACCAGTAAGATACAGCTGTCATAAACCTTCCTCTTGAGGGATAGTGGCAATATACCTGTCCCAATTTGAGAGGGCTTACTCAATGTGTTCAACCCCATTTTTATTCTTCTAGCTCTATCTTGTGGTTCGGCTCCATGGTTATTATTTGCCCTAAGTAGACATAGTATTTTACAACTTGACGTGCACTACTACCTATCTCCAAGCGCTGCTCTGTTCCGAGGTTGTTGTACAATACTTACTTTTTCTGCAGATTAATTGTAAGACCCACCTTTCTACTCTCCTTGTCTAACTCCGTAATCATGAGTTGCAATTCGTCCCCTGAGTTACTCAGCAATGCAATGTCATCGGCTAAGCGCAGGTTACTAAGGTACTCTCCATTAACTCTTATCTCTTACTGTTCCCATTCTAGGTTTCTGAAAACCTTTTGTAAGCACGTGGTAAATAGCATTGGGGAAATTGTGTCCCCCTTCTTGAAACCCTTCTTGATTAGTATACTTTCGTTTTTTTCTAAAACACTAAGGTAGCAGCTGATCTCCCGTAGATTTCTTTCAGGATGCTTATATGTGCTTCATCGACGCTCCTATTCCACTGTGTCTGCATTAATGCTGATATTTCTACTCAATCAAACACCTTCTCCTGGTCAATGAAGGCTATGTATAGTGGTTGGTTATACTCTGAGCATTTCTCTATTACCTGATTGATAGTATGAATGAGGCCAGTTGTTGAGTAGCCTGTTCGAAATCCTGCTTGTTCCTTTGGTTGATAGAATTCTAATGTTTTCTTTACTCTGTTAGCAATCACCTTTGTAAATAGCTTGTATACTACCGAGAGCAAGCTGATCGGCCTGTAATTCTTCAAGTTGTTGTCATCTCCTTTTTATGTATTAAGATGATGTTAGCATTTTTACAAGACTCTGGTACTCTTCCCGTCAGGAGACACCTCGTAAACAGGGTGGCTAATATTTCTATCACAATCTGTTCTCCATCTTTCAGCAGATCTGATGTTACCTGATCCTCACCAGCACCTTTTTTCCTGCTCTCCAAAGCTTTTCTTACTTCTATCATTACTGGTGGCGTGTCATCTAGATTACTGCTAGTTCTCTTAATATTAAGGACATTTAGATGCAGTGTACTTTGAGAAGAGTGATCTTTGTTTGGCTGAGAAGCACACAGAAGTCTTATCAATTGATTGATGTGTGAATTTTACGTCCCTTAACGACCATTTGACCATGAAATACGCAGTAGTGGAGGGCTCTGGCAATTTGGACCACCTGGGGTTCTCTAACGTGCACACAAATCTGAGCACACGAGCCTGCAGCATTTTTACCTCGATGGAAAATGCAACCGCTGCAGCCGCGATCCGATCCCGCGAACTGCGTGCGGATCAGCAGCCGAGTACCTTAGCCACTACACCGCCACAGCGAGTCGAGCGCCCAGAAGCTTGGAGCTGCTCAGCGTGTACCATAAAAACTGAGCTACATGCTATTATTTTCATAGAATTAACGTCGATTTCTTGTTCGATTTATTATTGTTAAGCAGTGGTATGTTTCACAGAAACGGTACCTTCAAAAATGCAACCCAATCTCTACGTTACGTTGGTCAGTACAGAGCAGGCATCACTGATGTAGGTGCGTGAAAATTCTATTCGGTAAATAAAATTCCTGGGATGAAATATTATTGTCAAAAAAGTTGATTCCTTCTAATAATGATAGATGCGGTGTAGACAGAGGGTCGTTGAAGTTATTTCAAGCTACTTAAATAAAAGCTTCAGGATACGTAGTGCGCTTTCTAGATATATATATATATATATATATATATATATATATATATATATATATATATATATATATATATATATATATTATATATATATATATATATATATATATATATATATATATATATATATATATATATATATATATATATATATATATATATATATGAGATACTAGAAAAACCACGTGCCCTACAACGCTCTCACCAGGGTCGTCAGTACATCTTCTAAATATTTTTGGCCTGCTCTATTCTAGTAAATTCTGTATATTTGTGTCGTACCTGATGACTTACGCCACCAAAGTGCGTGTGCATGAAATAAATATTAAGTTTAATGCGTAGTCTTCTCGGTTGTTAGAAATGAGTTATTCTGGCGTCGTAGTAGTCGCTACCGCTTAATGTCGATAAATTCTTCATCGCAGAAGTTACGGTAAGCAAAAGGTAGATGCAATGTGAAAGTAATTTTCAAGAGTGGTAATCAGCTACAAATGTTCTGCGCCACCCTGTACGAGGTATAATGTACAGGTGAGAGGGAGAGAGGTGATGGACTTAGAAGTATTTTGAAGATATGGCAATAAGTTTGCTGAAAACCCTACTTTTTCTCAGATAGGCAGTCTCCCCAGAATTTGTCTTAAAAAATATTAGCGCGAGAAATATAGGGATGGGAAAAAATAAAAACTACAGCGCTGTAGTATGTCTTTTTTTCCCCATCTTCATTTCCTCACGCTAGTATCCGTTCACAATGGAAGCAAGCGAACTCGCCCGATTGCCCGTTTTGATGTCTCTAGCCTCGTCTAGTATGAACTTATTAATATTACAACTGGCCCTACTTTTCGGGGCCCGTTCAATCTGTTTCTCCGGTGGTGGCTGTCATGCCCAGAGGAAGATACTGAATTGGCCGCGAAACGTAGTTGCTGGTCTGATTATTATAACTGCCCCGCCGTGGTGGTCTGGTCGCTAAGGTACAAGGCTGCTGACCTGTAGGTTGCGGGATCGAATCTCGGCTGCGGGGGCGACACTTTTGATGAAGGCAAAAATGCTGTAGGCCTGTGTGCTCAGATTTGTGGGCATGTTAAAGAACCCTAGGTTGTCGAAATTTCCGGAGCCCTCAACTACGGCGTCTCTCATAATTATATCGTGGTTCCGTTACGTTAAATAAACCCCACATATCAATCAATTAACGAAATGTCGCGATGGAACTGTTTCCCTTGTGGACATTGTCGAGTGCTGGAGTGACGACTGGATTCGCCTTCTGTGAGCGTGTGCGGACAGGTTCTGTTTAGGGCTCCTTCATTTCTACCAAAGCGCAAAAAACGTCATGTTTTCAAAATTTTTTGCGAGCTGACGATACATCAATTATAGATCTCCTCCCCCTCAACTTCTACTCGTTTTTGAACAGTACTGCTGATTTGCAAGGCCACTGGGACTGATTTAAAGATTTGGTGAATGAATGTATTGATCGCTTCGTTCCATGTGTAGTTAAAAAGAAGAAAGAAAGGAACCCCTGGATTTCTCGGGACACGTTGCATCTCAAAAGGAAGTTAAAACGATTAAAAAAGCTTCGTAGTCTTGGAAACATCACTGGTATAAACGAAGAGATTTTCGAAATTGCAACTAAACTAAAACACCAAATCCATATTGACAAACAGCTGTATTATGGTGAATCGTTACCAAACTTCATTAAAACGTGTCCTGAGAGATTTTGGCGGAGCATTAAGCCTACACCTACTGAATTTAATGTTTTTGTAGTTGATGGAGTTGATGTGCATGATAGCAAGGTTATTTTGAATGTCTTTAATCAACAATTCAAATCGGTTTTCACCATTGACAATAATGGTCTTCCGTCATTTGATGCAGATTATCCACCTATACCTGACGTTGTTATCAGTGAGCACGGCATTCTAAATATGCTACTTAACTCAATGTTAAAAAGACACCCGGACCAGATAACATTTGAAACGCATTTATAAAGCGTTATGCTGAGTGGATCGCCAAATATCTGT
Source organism: Rhipicephalus microplus (assembly GCF_013339725.1). Lineage (NCBI taxonomy): Eukaryota > Metazoa > Arthropoda > Arachnida > Ixodida > Ixodidae > Rhipicephalus > Rhipicephalus microplus. Next base: position 57,829 of record NW_023611628.1, read on the forward strand.
ATGTTTTATTTTCAAAATCGCTACACGAAGGTCGAGTACCAGATGATTGGAGGGCCGCCAGAGCCAAGCCTCTTTATAAGTCGGGTAAAAAGCAACTTATCTCGAATTATCGTCCTATTTCATTAACGTCAACTACCTCTAAGCTTATAGCACACATAATACATACGCATATCTCTGAGTTTCTTAGTAAGCATAATATCTTAACAAAACACCAGCATGGATTCAGAAAAGGGTATTCAACCTGTACTCAACTTGTCGAATGAATTCACGGTTTCGCAACTTCAATTAACAATGGGACACAAGCTGATGCCATCTTTATGGACTTTTCAAAAGCGTTTGACAAAGTCTCACACAAGATATTACTTTTTAAATTAGAGAAAACACTTTAAAAATCCGCGCCTAATAAAATGGATAGCAAACTACCTTATAAACCGTAAACAATTTGTTGCTTTTAATGAATTCTGGTCAGAAGAGGCAACCGTTGACTCTGGCGTCCCACAGGGTACGGTTCTTGGACCCCTTTTGTTTTTAATTTTTATCAATAATATTGTGAATGAAATTCCTGTAAAAATCAAGTTGTATGGAGATGATTGTGTCATATATTCTGAAATATCCAATGTAACCGATCAAATTATTCTGAATAGTGCCTTTTATAACATTGTGAAGTGGTGTGATTTGTGGCAGACGTCAATTAACTTCGATAAAACAGTAGTTATACGAATAACGCACAAGAAAAAAACCCCTACTATTTAATTATTCCACCGCAAGTTTCACCCTTTCTGAGGTAACTAATAATAAGTATCTTGGTCTTTGGATTACCAATGACCTTAGCTGGATTAAACATATTGACTCCGTAATTACAAATGCTAACCGAAAACTATTCTTTCTTCGAAGAGCTCTAAAACATTCGAGTTCCACGGTGCGTACTCTAGCGTACAGGACTATCATTTACCCCGTGTTAGAATATGGAGTGATTGTTTGGGACCCCTTCACTAAAGCTAACATAACTGAATTGGAAAACGTGCAGAAAAAGGCAGTCCGCTTTATCTTTAATAGCTTTGGACGCACCTCTATAACTGAACTCCTACATCGTGCCAATGAGCCTTCAGTTACCGTAAGAAATCGTTTAATAGGACTACAGTTTATTACCAAATAAATAAAGGGCATTACAAGCTTGATGTTTCCAATATCATTTCCTTTTCTTCTGGGTACGCCACCCGCCAAAGGCATCAACTTACAATAACCCCTTTCCGGTCCCGAAATAACTGTTTCAAATATTCCTTTTTTCCTCGTACAGTAACTCAGTGGAATGGACTAACTAATACCCAAGTGAAGGAGCCGTCCTTAAAGTTGTTTGCAGCAAATATGACCTGATTGTTCACATCATGCCGTTCTATTTTTTGTTTGTTTGTTTGGTTTGCGCATTCTTGAGTGCCAACATAGTGAAAATTATATCTGTAACCACCCTGCTAAAATCTCTGTAATAGGGATTGCAGTATGTATAAATAAATAAATCAAGAAATAAATAAATTGCCAGCCTTGATGCTCACTGGTTCTATTCTCCCGCGTTTGTGTTTGTATACTTTGTTTATCTTCCAGGCTTCAACGAATTGAATCACATATGAACACAGTGATGTTACCACCTTTTTCTTGATTTACGTCGTGGTACTGAATCTATTCTGGCTGAGACTTCTGGCAGACCAACACTACACTTTGATGTATATCTCGCTTTCGCGAAGCCAGTGGTCTATTTTGCAAAGAACGTGTCATGTACTTTTTTCGTTGTGCGAAACAACCCTTAGAATTCATATATAACTGTCTGGCAAAACAGCTTAGTTATTATTCCCACATGGCGTGTGGAGTCGAATCTATAGAGGATGTACCCCGTGACAGCTTTTAGAAGGACTACGTCACTGTTTTGTGGAGCTTAAGTATTTCACGGTACTTGTAGCGACACTTACAATGCGGTGAACACACGCACTCTTTTGCTACGATTTGAACAAGCATATTTGAATAGCTGGTATGTGCTCAAAAAAGAGAACCTGACGAACAGGCATATTGCAAGTTTTTTTTTTTTCCCTTAAATTTGTCTTCTACTAAGCACTTCAAAATGTGTGGTAGTACGCTGCTTTATGATCGTGAGTCAAGCTTTGTTCAGACGTATTCCAAAATTAAATGCTGGATGGCTTTTCGTCAGAGTGCGTGAGGAGCTGTTGAAGGTGTGTTATTAACACACAAAAAACACGCCACTCAGGCTAGAATACCCATGTTTTTTTATTGTCTTGCGTCAGTGGGAGATGCGGGGAATAGAAAAATATGACGGTTTCATGACAGCGTGCTGGCGGCCCATAACCTCAAGGGGTGCAGACGCTATCAATAATGCGGCAAGACAGGCACCTCTCATCTCGCTTCTTTGAGCCAGAAAAAGCGGATGACGTTGACAGCCGCCAGTGCGAATGAAGACGAAAGAATTCAAGTGCCACGGAAAGCAGACGGTGGTCGCGCTGTTCAGACTGTGATGTTTGCTGCAGTCAACGCGGCCTCGATAATATTTAAAAGATATGTCACATGTCTGTCGATGGAGGGACCATTTGTTTGATTTCACGTAAAGGCTCTCCACGGGGCTAGTGCAAAAAGCACGCATAGAGAGACAGATGCCTAGATGATGAGCAGGGTCAAGCATTTTAATGGCAGTAGGTGATATGCTATTGCCCCATAGTCTAGGTGGGTACGTATGAGGCCATTATACAAATTCATTAAGCACTTCTTGTCACTTCCGCATGCAATGCGTGACAACACGTTTAGATAGAACATATACGGCTTTCATTCACTTCTTTTCAAATACTTGATGTGTGGTATGAAGCTTAGCTTAGTGTCCAATATTAGGCCTAAGAATTCATGTTCAGTATTAGCCACAAGACGTTGCCCATGCAATTGAATATCAGGTTTAGAATGAATGCCTCTCTTCCTGGAAAACAAGACACACGTGCTTTTTTGTGCATTCAACCAGAACCCGTTTTATTCTGCCCAATTAAAGACTTTGTTCAAAGCAAGTTAAACCTGCTGCTCACACATGGCCCGATTACAAGACTGGAAACGAAGCTGGACATCACCGACATATGTGCAGTAAAACACATTACGAGGAGTGAACAAGTGCAAAGAATTCATTTTCTTAAGAAAAATTGTGCATCTGAGTACAACACCTTGCGGCACACTTGTTTCTTAGACAAATGTTTGGAAAAAAACGCTGCCCACTCGAACACAGAATGTCCAAGTAGACAAGTAACTTGCAAAATCTGCAAAACAAGCAAATCTGCAAAACGAGGACCCTTGCAGTAGGTGTCGCCAAGTCCTAGCCATGTATCCAAACGCATTTCGAGCGCGTGTGTAACTGCTACAATGGTAGTTTGTAAACATGTGAGTTATTTACCATAATTTTTCTAATCACTATCATTCACCCTTACGCCTGCTTCAGCCACTGTACCATCCTTTTAAATTATAGTCAATTATCTTCGCAATGAAAGTGCATATAATTGAATTCTGGAATCTCAAAGCATGGTTCTACTGCAATGTTTGGCAGAATTTACTCAAAAACCACCATAGCAACGTAAACAGATGATCATAACTTCAAAAAATCGGAACGGGGGATCACAATAAAGTAGCAATAGAGGAGCCAAGCTGCCAAAACTATTTTATTGTGATAGCAATAATAAAGCTACTCTCGATTTAATTCTGCCACCGTTAACAGCGTAAACGTCACCCACCGTATGTTTATACGTTTCTATATATATGAAAAAGCAAGAAAGAAAAAAATGATGAAAAAATTTGCCCCGTATCTGCATGTAATCTGCAAATGTCGAAAGACGATAGCCTTGCGTGTGGAGAGAGTGAACAAAACATTTATTTGGTGTTCTGCGCAAGAGTATCGGAGACTGGTATTCCGGAGGCACTGCGTTAGAGTGCCTTGGGCGGGCACCGGAGACTCTTGAGCGTATCAAGTCATGTCACACGGGAGCCATGAGCGCCATCTGGCCGTTTCTTTGGAGAACAAAGCGCGTGGCCGTGCGCGCCTGTCTCGGAGGTGATAAGGTGTAGAACGCGAGGTGACGGGTAGGTGCCGCCGCCATCTCGTCTTAGCAAAGCGTTGGAAACACTTCCCGTTCCGTGCAAGCATTGCATGGTAAGCGCAGCGGGATAAGCGCTACGGTCCTTAAAATTACTTAGGTAGGCGTTTTCTAGTAAGAGATGCATGTGCAGAATATATGCGAGTTGTTATGGTTCCCAGCCACGCGAAATAATTGCTTTTGAATTGCCATTTGCATAAGCATGAATGCTCAACCTTGAGCAACATTAGTGGTCACTGCGGATGGAGTCAGCCGTTTCAAGTACCCGATGCCGGTAGGAGTGAACAAACAGACAAATGTATAGACAGACAGACACATCAAACTTTTTGCGTCGAAGGTCCCCGAGAAAGACTATCGTCTTTAAAACATTGCGGCGCGCAGAATTGAATCTTGGACCTCTGCGTCGTGAAAGCGAGTCGTTAAACACACCACTGAGCCACCCCGGAACACATTCTTCACCTTTCAACCGGTGCGCTACTTATATCTATTTCCGGAGCCCTCCACTACGGCGTCTTTTATATACATATGGTGCTTTTGGGACATTAAACCCCAGATATCTATCATCAATCAACTTGCCAAACGTTGCAAAGATTTCAGGCGTATTAAGACGACGACTTCCGCTTAGAGAATAAACCACATCACGGTGGCAGTGTACCACTGTGTGCACTTCGGCCATGTTTCATAATAGTGTATCCAGAGACCGCGTTTAAGGGAAACCATTATTAAAGAACTCTGCATTTCTTTCCCCAATATTGTGTCAATGAGGACGACCGAAAGCGACGTCAAATGCATTTTAATTGTAGATATATAAAAGAAACGAAAAAGTTGTGAAAATTTAATTCGCCCTTTAGTGCTTTGTAAAGAGTTACAGGTAAAGGTTGCAGATTCCAGCACAAACAAAGTACTACGCCATCTACACGGCACCGTTACAATATAACTGAGCAAGTATTTAGCAGATTTGTAAGACGAAAAACGTCGCAATTTGTGATGGTATGTCTGAAGTTTCATAAGCTGTTGCATTAGAAAAAGGGTCCCCATGTAGGATTTCGAGTCTAACCACATAGAACGACAGCTTGTCATACGTATTCTTTCTTCAATGACAGCTCTGCTGAAAAGAAGTGTTGTGACAGTAACAACAGCAAAGAACAGAACAGCTGCTCTGTAATATATTTTTGGCCTTCATAAAAATGAAGAATAGGCTACATTACTAGCATAATGAAGAGCAACAAGGGGGCCTTTATATTATCATGTGTTTTCCTTCACACTGCCATAAAGGCGGAACCAACAACGAACAATCCTTCAAAGATGAATCTTATTGAGTATCACTTAATACATTCTGCACTCAAAATGTTGTGGATTTCAAAGTTGCCTTCTTTGAGTAAAACGAATCTTCATTTCTTCAAAAAAAAAAAATAAAAGCAGAGTTATGAGAAACCACTTTTTAAAAGTCCGGCGTCTCTTCACCGAGAAATCCACAAGCTACTCAAGATTTCGCAATGGGATGCCCGGACATCAAACATGACACTAAAGATGCATACGACTTAGAGTTGCTTCTGCTTCAAAGTGGACATAAGTATGAACTGCTCAGTGACTAAGCGGTGCTTTAGACTAACGAAAAACGAATAGAACAACTTCAGTTTTTTTAAATAGTGCTTCGAAGCTCGCAATGTCAGGGTCAACCTAGGTGGGAGAATCCCTAATTCCAGAATTGTTCTGGCCATGATCACTTCACTCGCGGCGAGTCCTCGTTGCTCGTCTAGGTGTAGATCGTAAATAACCATCTTACATTTTTTTCGTGACAACGTTTTCTTGTATATTCCGTGTGCCAGTGCGTCTAGCAAGTCGTATATCAGGCAGTTGCAGGCATGCACGGTATACATACAACTGGACCCTGTTGCGGTCGGGCCGCTGTCACTACTATTGCGTAGTGCGTTGAGGTCACGGGTCACCAAGGTTCCTACTTTTGGGTAGCGCGTGTTTATCAGCTCGCGGCTTCAAATGCGAAGAGCTGAGAGACGGAGCGGACAAGGAGACGGGGAATTAAGGCAACATTTATGTATTGCCAATGCATTATTCGCACTGGGGCAATCAGCCTAAGGGGCTCGAAGAGCCAGCATGTCTTCGCGCGCTCTGACGCTATTGTCTGCTGTGACGTACTCGTCTGCTGCGTGGCGCCACACCGCTCGGATCATTTATAGGCCCTGGCTAACCCTTACGTTCACAACATCCACTAAGGAACGCCGATTTGCATTGCGTCAGCAGACTTCAATCAGGAATGCCTCAATCCTTGCGTCCCACTGATGGATTGTACTCAAGGGCCTGTGATATTGCCACGCGTTGCGTAAGACACGCCGCGCTTGATGGCAGCGACTGCATCATGGGGTTTGACTTGGACCCGTGGATAGCTTGGCACGCGTTGTGTGCAACGCGGTTGCCAGAGATGGCGTCAGCCTCGCTCGCGCGCAGGTTTTGACGCCGGTTGCCTTTGCAGTAGTAATGAAGTTCGGTTCGGATTCCAAGGCATAACAGCAGCCCCGCCACCAGATAATGCAGCGGAAAGACGAGCAGCTTTTATGTGGATCGAATGTCATGCGCTCTCGATCGCCAGGCCCCTCCAGGGTCATCTCCTGTGCCCTGGGGCAGGATGTGACTCCAGACTCAGTTCTGCGAACACATCTTATTCTTGAAAAAGGACTCCCACCTCCACTGGCCTGTCGCCGAAACTTGTCGACCAGCTTCACTTGACTCTTCTAAAAATTTCTGATTCAGCCTTTGTTGATAGTTCTGCAACTTGGCAAGAACAGAACAGAAAAAAAACGCCTGGCCTGCGCGGACGCGCACCACAGTCACAGCGAAAGCTGTAAGAGCCAGCTTTCAGAACCTTTTCTGAACACTCATTGAGTAACTGCTATTAAGCACACTGCTGGTACCCACTACGGATGTATTGAAATAATTTCTGGCTGGTGGGCCAGCATTCGCTATAGTAAAGTTCATCATTCTACTCAGAAACGTGGTATCCGCTAAGCACTTGCAAGGAATTTTGTGCGAATAATTCATGCGGTGGCTGACGACGATGAGAAACTATTAATTAGGTGGGTATGCGCCGCAGTTATTAGGCGATCAAGAGCAAGCTTTTGTAATGCGTAGGAGCATTGGACAACCCACTTGTTACGCCATTCGCGTTGTGTGATGCCTGGTTGATAATTAACTGTTCTAAAACGCTTTATTACTCCTATTAATGCGATTCTTTTCCCGACATCAAGCCTTCCTAAGGCAAATTTGCGGAGAAGCCCCTAGCACCGGCATGGCTCAGTCAATCATGTGACTTTTTCATAATGAATATAGACACGCTGAGCTACCACGGTCGACGAAATCTGTCTTCCGAGAAGCAGCTGCTCAAGTGCGCTGTGTTGTCGAGACTTTTGACCCCATTCCGGAGTGGCTTTCCGTTCTTGACGCTTGTGTGTGTTTGCCTGACTTCTGATGAAGTATGTTCTGTGTACTTTACTGGTGACAATGTCATTCAATAAAGAAAATAACACCAGCATTGCTCAGTGGTACAATACTCAGCTGGCAAAGTTCGGACCAGAGTTCGAACCCCAGTGTGTTTGGTACTTATTTTTTTCTTATTTCGTGTGATAGTGGTTACGGACTCTGGCAGCGGCGAACGACTACGGCGCCACGGGTAAACCGAGTTGTGATCTCTTAAAAGCGTTCACTCTAAAAAGCTGCCATCGTCGTACTTTCTTTATGCTTAGCACTGCTAGTGCTGAGCTGCCTTAATTGTATTTATTTGTTATTGATTTATGTGAGCGCAAAATCAGGGGGAGTTTGAGAGAGAATAATTTACGACTGCATACATAATAAGCAACGCGGTGAGGTAAATTCATCAAGAATCAAGGTGCATATATACTTTACGGAGCCTTCGCAAGCGTAGCCACCAACCTTGTCTCGAAGGCCGCCCTCGGGCCCTACTTTCCGTGGATGATAACAAAACCATTGCGGTACCCTGCGATGCCAAAGGAGCTGCAGCTAAATCGCAGCCTGCACAGACTTGCGCCATCTGTAGAAAAAATTAAAGTGGAGAAGGCAATTTCTTTCTTTCATGGTGTCTCACAATAAAAAAATTGTATACGAACATGCACGTAATGTTAATGCAATATTGGGCACGTAGCTGATTACAGTCAATCATGGGTGTGCAGCCCAAGCGTTTCACCTACTCACAGACGGAAAAAAAACTAACAAGTTTATCATCCTGTGCGCTTTGTCATCGGAGCTCAATGTGTATCGAGCTGACAAGATAAAACTGTGCTAATAAGTGTCAGTTTACCTGCCTGAAACTCTTTGTTCATAGATTAATGGAGAATATAGAACGTAGGTATGAAAACATCAGCCACCCTCTTCCATTATTTTACGTTTGTACACTCATTTGGCAACCTTGGTGTTTTGAAATTTTGCACGTTTTTGAAGTATTTAAAACCCTTTTTTCGCTCTACGCAACACAAGTTTGTGCATTTTATTGAATGATAAGTTACAATTTTAGTATTAGGCCAATATCATGAACAAAGCCAGCCATATTAACATGAACAAATCCAGCCAAACAAGGAAAACAAAGCGGCAGATCCTACGAAGAGAGAAATCGATTATATCCTAAGCAAGAATGAGGAAGCTTGATATATCAATTCAAAATCAGCATAACCTAACGAGGTGAACGTAAGCTATGCTGTACATGACTTCCTTGTCAAGATTATAATGTTTGGACGTGTCATTTACCTCAGTCTTCTACACATCACGTGATACCAAACTCGGTATATGTGGATCTGCAAAATGGCCACGAGCGCGCAGTGAGTCCAGCATTAAGTCGTATTTTACATAACACGCATATTTTAACTATTATCTTTGAATGTGTCAAATACCTTAATTGATTTATTTGTGGGGTTTAACGTCCAAAAACCACCATATGATTATGGGAGACGCCGTAGTGGAGGGCTCCGGAAATTTCGACCACCTGGGGTTCTTTAACGTGCACCCAAATCTGAGCACATGGGTCTACAACATTTCTGCCTCCATCGAAAATGCAGCCGCCACAGCCGGGATTCGAACCCGGGACCTGCGGGTCAGCAGCTGAGTACCTTAGCCACTAGACCACCGCAGCGGGGCGTGTTAATTACCTTCGTCATCTGTTTATGTCACGTAATACCACGCATGGTGTAGGTGAAGCTAGCGAAATGGCCGCGAGCACGCAATGAGCGTGTCATGTAGTCATGTTTTACATGATCCGTAAATCATGTTTATCATGATTGGACGTGTCATTTGCCTTTGTCGTCTATTCACGTCAGGCTATATGAAATTTGGTATATGTGGAGCTAGCGAAACAGCCATGAGCGTGCTATGCAGCGTAGGATGTAGTCATGTTGCCCATGATACGCATGTCACGGTTATCACGTTTGGACGTCGTCCATCCACGCACCAAATTTCGTATATGTGAAGCTAGAGAAACGGCCTCAAGGGCATCATGAGTGTGAAATGTCGTCATGTTACGTGACATGCATCTCATGATTATAATGTTTGCACCAGTCACATACCTTCGTCATTCATTCACTTCCCGTAATACCAAATTTGGCAATGCCAATCGAGCAAAACGACCGTAAGCAAACCATGAGCGCAGCGTGTAGTCATGACTTACAAAGTTGACATACATGTAATAATATACGTGTTAGGGTCTGTCAGTTTTGTTCGCCTTGAGTCATACCATACCATACCAGTTTTGCAATATGCAATGTGAATGAAACCACCGCAAGAGCAGCAAGGCATTTAGGTGTAAATGATCACATTCACGAAATACATATTGTGATGACGTTTATTGAACCGGAGAAGTCGCAACGATGTCGCAACAAAAAATGGCCGTACGACAAGTCTGGCAAAAGGCGGCCCAGGTTCTCGTGCAATCAGAGCACGGGGTTTTTCCTTCTCTTTGGAAGGCGCATACACGTTAGTGCGTATGCTCCACTACAATACCCCCCGGGTTGAAGAGTAGCCATCCTGGCGACTCAGGGAGTAGGAACAATGAGGGGGTCGTAGTAGGGCTTGAGACGGTGCAAATCTGGCGATTGTGTTAGGGGCTCGACGATGCAATTCACTGGTGAGGTTGTGTCAATGACACGGTATGGACCATGGTACCGGGCCAGAAGTTTAGAAGACAGGCCAGGAACGTGCGGGGGCACCCAAAGCCACACGAGGGAGCCAGTACGAAACGTAGGCGCTATGTGATGAGCGTCATCATGTCGGGTTTTTTGTAGACCTTGAGCCTCACTTGTCATAGACCGAGCCAACCGACGGCAGTCTTCAGCGTATCTGGTGACTTCCGAAAGCGGGGAGCACTCCGATACATCAGGGCGGTACGGGAGTATGGGGTCGAGTGGGTGGGATGGTTCGCGGCCGTACAACAGAAAGAACGGGGAAAAACCGGTAGTCGCTTGCGTCGCGGTGTTGTAAGCGAAGGTAACAAAAGGCAAGACAGCGTCCCAGTTAGTGTGGTCGGAGGAGGTGTACATCCTCAGCATGTCGCCAAGTGTTCGGTTGAACCGTTCAGTGAGACCATTCGTCTGGGGATGGTATGCGGTAGATTTCCGGTGGATGATGTTGCATTCAGCGAGAATAGCTTGGATGACCTCCGACAGGAACACTCGACCCCTATCACTGAGTAATTCCCGTGGAGCCCCATGGCGGAGAATGAAGCTGCGGAGAATGAAGAGTGCAACTTCGTGGGCGGTCGCTGCTGGTAGAGCTGCAGTCTCAGCGTAGCGTGTCAGATGATCGACGCCGACAATAATCCACCGGTTTCCAGAGCGACTATATGGGAGGGGGCCATAGAGATCGATACCCACACGGTCGAATGGGCGAGCCGGGCATGGGAGCCGCTGTAACATGGCAGTAAGGTGCCGCGGAGGTGTCTTGTTCTGTTGGCAAGTGGTGCAAGACTGAACGTATTTCTGCGGAAAGCGATACATTCCTCGCCAGTAATATCATTGGCGCAGCCTTTCGTAGGTTTTCAGGACACCTGCGTGAGCACTTTGAGGGTCTGCATGGAAATTCATGCAGATGTCAGAGCGCATATGAGTTGGGACAGCAAGGAGCCACTTCCGACCACCAGGCATGTAGTTGCGGCGGTACAGAATGCTGTATCGCACGGAAAAGTGGGCTGCTTGTCGGCGTAGCGCTCTCGTGGAAGGGACATCAGACGGATCGGTAAGGTAGTCTTGTAACAATGCAAGGTATGGATCTTTACGCTGCTCCTAAAGCATGTCAGTGGTGTCTATTGGTGACAAGGTGGTAAAAAGTGGTGACAGAGAAGCCACATCTGGGGTTAAAGGCGATCGCGAAAGTGCATCGGTATCTGCATGCTTGCGACCGGAACGATATACTACACAGATGTCGTATTCTTGCAATCGAAGTGCCCAACGTCCCAGGCGTCCGGACGGGTCTTTCAATGTGGACAGCCAACATAGAGCGTGGTGGTCTGTGAACACGTCGAAAGGGCGGCCGTAAAGGTACGGGCGAAACTTCGTCAAGGCCCACATTATGGCCAAACACTCCTTCTCTGTCACGGAGTAATTCAATTCAGCCTTCTTGAGAGCGCGACTTGCATAGGCGACTACGTATTCGGGCTGGGTGCCTTTCCGTTGTGCCAAAACTGCACCAAGACCGATGCCACTTGCATCGGTGTGAATTTCTGTGGCAGCAGCGGGGTCGTAGTGATGAAGAATGGGTGGTGAGGTCAGCAGGCGGCGCAGCTGGCGAAATGCGTCGTCACATGCAGGTGACCATGCAGATATACCTTTGCTGTTGGAGAGCAGACTTGTTAGAGGTGCGATGATGGACGCGAAGTTGGGCACGAAGCGACGAAAGTAGGAGCAGAGACCGACGAAACTTCTTAGGGCTTTCAGTGATGTGGGCAACGGGAAGTCAGCGACAGCCCGAAGCTTATCGGGATCTGGAAGAACACCGTCTCTTGTGATGACATGTCCCAAGATGGTTAGTTTTTGTGCTGCGAAGTGGCACTTTTTGGAGTTAAGTTGTAGGCCCGCAGAAGTTAGACACGTCAGAATCTCGTGGAGGCGAACAAGATGTGTCGGGAAATCATACGAAAAGACTACGATAGTCGTCCAGGTAACACAAGCAAGTTTTCCACTTATGGGCACGCAAGATGGTATCGATTATGCGCTAAAATGTGGCAGGTGCGTTGCAGAGCCCAAATGGCATCACTTTGAACTCATATAGGCCATCTGGCGTTACAAAGGCTGTTTTAGGGCGATCACATTCAGCCATTGGCACCTGCCAATACCCAGAACGCAGATCCAAGGATGTAAAGTACTCGGCGACTTGTAAACAGTCAAGAGCATCGTCTATTCGTGGTAGCGGGTAAACATCTTTCTTCGTAATCTTGTTTAAGCGGCGATAGTCCACGCAAAATCGAACGGTGCCATGTTTTTTCTTTACCAGAACGACAGGTGATGACCAAGTGCTTTGAGAAGGCTGTATCACTCCACGTTTAAGCATTTCGTCTACTTGCTCCATAATGACGCGGCGCTCTTCGGCGGAAACGCGGTAAGGACGCTGTCGCAGAGGCAAATGTGAGCCGGTGTCAATAGTATGAGTGATAGTCGTGGTGCGGCCCAAAGCAGGTTCTTGAAAGTCGAAAGAAGAGCGAAACTTGTTAAGGAGAGCAACAAGTTGGCGGCGATGCGAGAGGGGAAGGTCTGCGTCAATAGCATTGTCGAAGGCTGACAAACTTGATGTCTCAGACGCATGAGTTATTGCGGCAATGTGACATGGCGTTTCGTCGGGAAGAATAATATCATCGATATGGTCAACAGATTGCACATATCCCAACGTTTCACCACGAAGTAAGCTGATGGGGTAGTTGCAGTGGTTAGACACCAGCATTACGGTTAAAGCAGATGCAATTGTAAGAACGGCAAATGGGAGAACGATGCCCTTGCGTTCAGTAAAAACAGGAGATGGCGTAAACACCACCGTGGCGTCAGGTTGCGCCACACATGAAAGGCTTACAGGGACCGAAGCTTGCGGGGGCAAGGTGATGTCGTCGTCAGCGATGAGTTTGCAGAGCCGAGGAGACCGGTCGGGTGGTAAAAATTCATATGTTGGCACAAGGGACACTTCGGCATGGGAACAATCTATGATAGCTTCATGACCTGATAAAAAATCCCAACCGAGGATAAGGTCATGAGAGCAAGATGGCAGAACAAAAAACTGTACGACGTACAAAACGTCTTGGATGACGACGCGCGCCGTACACAGAGCCGAGGGATGAATGCGTTGCGCGCTAGTCGTGGACAACACCATGCCACAGAGAGATGTGGTCACTTTCTTCAGTTTCCGACAAAATTTGGCATCCATCACAGAAACGGCGGCCCCGGTATCAATTAAGGCTAATGTGGCGACTCCCTCAACATCGACATCAACAACATTTTTCGGCGAAAACGGAGGCCTTGGGAATTGCGCACAAGTTGCAGTTCTTGCCTCCGGAGCTGCACTGATTAGTTTCCCTCCTCAGGAGGTGGTCGACGACGCATAGGCGATGGCGACCGGCGACGAGGGGATGGGAAACGAGCAGTCGATGGGCGGCGATCCGAGTCTGAGTGCCTCTGTTCATATGCAGATGCGGTGGCCTGCTGCGGCGCGTAGGTAGGAGTTCCGAAGTATGCGTTTGCAGGTGTGGGGCGACGGTGGCAGAAGCGTGCAATGTGGCCAGCGATGCCACAGGCGAAGCAGATAGGACGACTGTCTTGGGTGCGCCACTCATTAGATCGATGGAAAAAGCGACGTGAGGGCCTGTAAACTGGAGGCGAGGCCGGAGGAGGTGGAGCTGATAAGGCGACTGGATGTGGTGGGGGCCGCCCGACCACAGCTGCGTAGCTGAGAGGTGAAGGCAGTGCAGGTGGTGCGTAGCCGACAGCTGAGAGATTAGGTGCTACTGAAGTGCATGGGTAAGGGGCCTGCACTGTAGGGAGGACATCACAAATTTCCGTGCGTATGGCCTGCTGCAGTGTCGTAGGCAGGCTTGCGGTGGGCGCGTCGCTATGCGGCAGCAGGGAGAGCTGTCGGGCGACTTCATCCCTGATGAAGTCTTTGATCTGGTTGGACAGACTTTCTTGGCAAACGTTGGCATTTGTGAGTGTGACGGCCGAGATCGAATCCGGCGGTGGGACACTCTGTCGGGCGATGGAACGCTGACGGCGCAATTCATCAAAGCTCTGGCAGAGGCTTACGAGGATTGCCACCGTGTTCGGGCTTTTCGCTAGCAACATCTGGAATGCGCCATCCTCGATGCCCTTGAGAATCTGTCGAATTTTCTCTTCTTTGGGCATAGATGGATTCACACGCCTGCAGAGGTCGAGCACGTCCTCTATGTAACTAGTAAATGTCTCGCCAGGCTGCTGGGCTCGGTGGCGCCGGCGCTGGTCAGCGCGGAGCTTGCGGACCTCTGGTCGGCCGAACGCTTCAGTGACGAGTGTCTTAAAGGAGGACCAGTTGGCGATGGCGGTTTCGCGGTTCGTAAACCAAAGTTTAGCTACGTCTGCCAAGTAAAAGATAACGTAGGCGAGCTTAGAGTCGTTGTCCCACTTGTTGCTGGCGCTTACGCGTTCGTACAAGGAGAGCCAGTCTTCGACGTCTTGCTCACCACTGCCGCTGAAGATTGGTGGGTCGCGTTGGCGAGTAGCGCCGGGGCAGGTAGACGGGACAGCCGGTGGTGCTGGCTGGGCTGGGATGGGCTGGTTGGCGACTGTGTCAGTCATGTTTTGCAGTGGTCTCTCGGGCAACTTGCGAGAGCGGAGCTCCAGGTCTGCTTGGGGATCTTAGCAGCCTCCACCAAATGTGATGACGTTTATTGAACCGGAGAAGTCGCAATGATGTCGCAACGAAAAATGGCCGTACGACAAGTCTGGCAAAAGGCGGCCCAGGTTCTCGTGCAATCAGAGCACGGGGTTTTTCCTTCTCTTTAGAAGGCGCATACACGTTTGTGCGTATGCTCCACTACAATATAATCATTTTTATGTTATGACTATTCACTTTTTTTCGTTATACTGTCCAATTATTTTGTACCAATTTTGGTATCAATACCAATATTGAAACGGCCAGTACATCCAAAATTTCTAGGTGGTTAGTCGTTATGTCGATAGATAAGCTCGAAGTGAACGAAAATTTATAAGAAATGCTTGGCATATAAAAACAGTATCAACCTCAACATCGATCAGCGATGCTTAATTAGAATATTTAAGGCACCAAGAGTACACATACAAAACAATATTCATACCTTACTCTATAAGCTACAGCGAAAAATTAACTAAATGGAACTTGATCAGGCCCTCTGAGTTCCCATATCTAGCATGCAAGAAGGTAATCAGACATTGCTTCGAAAGCGCTCGTCGTACATCTGGTTCGTCTGTCAAACTTGTACGGTGACTACACGCAACGTTATAATTTTTAATTCACTATATGACACGGCATTGCTTTGATCTCCTCCAAAATGATGGTCTTCAGTATTAGTGAGATAGAAAGCTAATCAATGGGCACCCACTAGATAAGAAGTCTCTAATTGCAGATATAGATGGTTACATTTCGAAAAAGGCTAAGCAGACAGAACGCAGCAGTTTCACTGAATGAAACCTTTTCAGTCGCACAGACACAAGCGTTTTCAAAGAGCCATCATTCTGTTTGGCTCTTTTATGCCGAATGCACTAACGCAGTGATGCTCAAAGTTTTGGCGAACTTGTCGACAGCGCAATGGGCTCAACTAATTGAACCCACCAGTTTTCATGTTGTACAGCGAAAAATGTTGGTGCTCTATGTTATGAGTTTAAATGCTGGTTGGACTTGATTTGACTCCTCATTTGTTTATAAGAACTTTGAATGTAGGAGGCCACTCACTGCTTAGAGAGCAAAAGAACTGGGCATTGAAGAGTCCTGCGTTTAAAGTGAGCGATATGATGCCGAATGCGACTCTTTTAGGGTTTGACGATGGCCTAAGAGTGCCTCTGACGAGAAAGAAGGTAAAGTCAGAAGCATTGCGACAGCTTGACTTTTGTCTCTCTTAAGTGACGGCCATTTCGCTTCGTGCCTACACTCGAGCTGATTTCGATTGGCACCCAGAGTTGCAGAAGAGAAGTACATGCTGTTGTGTTTTTTTCGTCGGTAACGAACGTTTTCAAATATTAAATATTTCTGCAGTCATAAGCGTGCCTTCATAGCTTTACACTTAACATTTGAGAGTGAACATTGCTAATTGAGCCGAAAGCTTGAAAGATTGGATAACAGCCATAATTATCTTTACCATGATCTGCAAATTGCGCTCTCTCACAGCTCTTCCTGCACGAACGCACTGATTGTTTCACGCAGCTCGGCGGAGCAGAGCCCTTCGATATCTGCGAATTGAGGAAACAAATGGCGACTGTACTGATGGTGTCGCATGTCCAGGGTCTTCTCGATAGTAGTCGCTTTCGAGACAAACTCTTGTACACTGTTTAGGGGTTCCGCACCAGGCCCACAAAAAAGTTACTGTTTAACTCCTCGCATGAGGAAGCAAACTTGTTTGTCTTCAGGCATTTCGTGGTCTGCATATTGGAAGAGTCAGGTCCTTTCTTCTGTCAAGAGCATGACGCTTTCATTGGGTATAGTTGATCTCGAGAGTCAAAAAGAGCTTCGTCTTTCTCTTTGCGCACGATTCTGGTGAAAATAGCCAAGAGCCCGGTTTGAAAAACTTCCCTTGACTTTATCGTCGGCTCTTACTTCTCGAACCACGTTTTTGTGGCATCTTCTAAGGTAACGTAAAAGCATGCCTGGGCTTGTCTTCATTGTTCGAATTCTTGAAGATGGCCACCTGTCTATACGCTTCCAACCAGATCTCCGGTTCCTCGCACGATGACCATCGGAATTTCGGTGGCTCATTTTGCTCGCTGAGGAGGAGGGGTGTAGGCTGCGCAGGTGTTGTCATCGTGGTGGCTTGTTTCGTCGTAGCAGCTCGTGTGTTGTCTAGTAAGGGTCCGAGTGTGGGTTGGGAGCGGGGGAAGTTCTTGCAGTCTGTGGCTAGCTGGACTGTCACTGACGGTGTCGGTGTCTTCTTCACGACGTGGGCTGGGCTCACTGCTTCAAGGGGGTGTACAGAACATGGGCCGGGAAGCACCACCACCAAATTTCACGTGTCCGTGACGTCTAACTAGGTGACATAGTACAAAAGGAAGCTTTTTGTTTGGGCTAACTTGTGGCCAGGACACTGAACATCACACTACAGCAGTAAAATTGGTACTGATAGTGGTGAACACAGCCTCGACCGTTAATTAACTAACAAGCGGTGAAGCGCGTTGGCGTTTATACATGTGCCGTCGATTATGCCAGTCTTATCACTTGTCGTTGCGAAAGCTTTGGAATAACCTCGAGTGTTTGCGTCTATCACGCAATATTAATAGAACAACCTACAGTAATCGCGAATCTTCTCGAACAGGGAGGCACAGTTCACGCTGAGCATTGCTGACAAGCTTCGCGGACGAAAAACGAATCGAACAAGGGTTCAATAAGGAACGCGCGTGGCAATACCAACTGGTTACCAGAACCTTTATTCATTTTGTGATGCATTCTGCTTGCTTTCCTATCTGTCACTGCTGTGCTATTCTCCGTACCATCACACGCTACCTAGCTTCAAAGTTTATCTCAGATACTCTTTTTGTAATCTAAGTTTCCGTCCCAAAAGTCAGTACTTCTAAGGCGACCGTCGATATGACTCCAACAGAGGCATGTATTGGTCTGGCTCGATTCGTCTACTGGTGCAAGTATCGAGCAATTTATCACCGTAACGAATTTCCGAAAACATAGCGTAGATACACCTTTTAATTGTTTGAGGTACAGAGAACATCGCTGTGGTCTGACAGCAAGTGTTGCTGGGGTGACTGTACCGAAAGTGGTCAGTAAAGCGTTGCTAGGTTAGTTCTCCACGAAGCTGGACAAATGTCTGTTAAAAAAGTTTTTTTTTTGTTTAAGATACACGATAGTTTTTTATTACACGAAGTGATAAAAAATTATGCAACATTTGCATTCACTACTTATCAATAACATATTTTGAGATTTTCGCAGCGGCTATAAAAAGAAATAATACTCCGCATCACCTTCAACGACATAGAAAATGGTATCTCTAAGCAAAAATTTAGTGAGAAAGGGCCTCCAGTAGAGGCATTTTAGGCTCCCTCTTTGATTATAGTAATGCTGAAAAACTTCCTGTGTGATGTTTTTAGAGATATGGCTCACATGTAGAGTTTTCAGTAAGTACATCAAAGGTGCGCTTAAGCGGTCACCTGCGTCTGAATGCGGCTGTGGCACAATGAAATGCTTCGTTGCTCTTAGGAACACGCGCTGTAAGTGCTGATATCGGTGCGGAGCGTATGAAGAAGGGAATGAAAATGCTCGCTCTACTGTGTATTGAAGGAAAGAGCAGTCAAAGTGCCAGGAAAGGTTACTTATTCACTGTGTTTATATCTTTGTTTTATACGGATTCTATGTTTGTTACAATACAACTCTATTATCAAGTTCAATCAAATGTGCGACTGACCACGTGGTCGTACGACAATAAAAGCGTTTCATTAGATGTTATTCGTTCATATTTATCCCTCAACAACACAGGAGCATTCTGCAGCCAGCGCTTTATGTTATTTGTGCTGCAGTTTGTAGTGAAAGCACCAGTAGCGTAGCCAGGGGTGCCGGGCTTCTATACATCCTGAAAACTCTTCTGTATTTCTTGTCTATATATATGCGCACATATAAACAGTGATGTGATAAACGCGCAAAAGATCTGCATTTCTACGATGTGTGCGGTGGTGAAAGGCAACGATGAGGACACTGGTGCACGTGCAAGCATCTGTGGTTACTTGAAAGGCGTAAAAGAGAAGCGAGAGCCTCGTGCGAACACGAGGCCAGGGGAGAGAGTAGAGTGCGTGGAGTGGAGTGCCAGGCAATCGCGAAGGTGGTGTTCCTTTGGGTGGAAGCAAGGAGAAGGCGGTCAAAAGGTCAAGAGTCCGAGCGGCCTGCTTCACTTCACCTCAAGCTTCGACGGCCCACGGAGCCAGCGGCAAGCTACCGCAACCACCAGGTTCACTGTCGGACGTAGGCCCGAGCGCTTGGCTGTGGTACCCGGTCCGCGCATCTCAGGAGAAGTCTTCGTCGCCTACCTGCTTCATCGTGCATACACCTGAGCATTGCCCTACCCTTCGTCAAATTTCTGTGGTGCCGACATAACCACGTTACAACTCTTCCACGTAGACAAGTCCCGCATAACCTTCAAGCACTCACCGGTGAAACGCTCTCGTGTTAGGACTCGGAATTTGCGTAGTTTTTTATGTTATTTTCGGGTTTTATCATGTTATGTTTCCATATAGTATCCTTGTTGTCTGTATACTTTCGTGTGTAGTTACGATAAAGCGAAGGAAACATGAAACAGCCTCGCCATTTTTTGTACAGACGTTTTCATCTCTGAGGCAACAAAGTTCGTAGAATGCAAACTTTTGAATAATCCCATCACAATGCACCTAAGGTGGGGTGAGGCTGATTTCTCTTGTTTCAAAAGGAAGATAACAACCGCAACATGGGTCCCGCCGAAGGAGTCTAGTGGCTAAGGTAATACTCGGCTTCTTACCTACAGGTCAAGAGATCAAACATCAACTGAGCTGGTGCATTTTATATGGAGGCTGAAAATGCTGTAGGCCCATGGGGTGAGATTTGGGTGCTCGGTAAATAGCCCCACGTAATCTAATTTTTGGAGCTCTCCTTTACGGCGTCTCTCATAATCATATGACCGTTTTGGGACGTTAAACTCCACATATCCATCTACCACCACAAGTATTTAAGTGAGCTGAGTAGCGTCGCTGAAAAGCTAGGCCTCACTATAGAAAAACAGAGGGAGTGGATGCGAGAGTAGGAAGCTTGTGAACGAGAGGAGCGTGCCGGCGAACACGAGGCTCTACGTGAGCAGGCACAGCGAGCGTAAGGGCGCGTGCAGGTCACGAGAAAGAGGAGCGCGATGCACGTTCCCAACATGAGGCAGAGCTGGCTCGCGAGAACGTCATCAGCATTATCATCATCATCATTATCATCATCATCATCAGCCTGACTACGTCCACTGCAGAACAAAGGCCTCTCCCATGTTCCGCCAGTTAACCCGGTCCTGTGCTTGCTGCTGCCAATTTATACCCGCAAACTCATTAATCTCATCTTCCAACCTAACCTTCTGTCTCCCTCTAACCCGCTTGCCTTCTCTGGAATCCAGTTAGTTACCATTCATGAGCAGCGGTTATCCTGTCTACGCGCTACATGCCCGGCCCATGTCCATAGCCTCTTCTTGATTTCAAATATGATATCCTTAACTCCCTTTTGTTCCGTAATCCACTCTGCTCTCTTGTTGTCTCTTAAGGTTACACCTACCATTTTTCTTTCCATTGCTCGCTGCGTCGTCCTCAATTTAAGCTGAACCCTCTTTGTAAGTCTCCAGGTTTCTGCTCCGTAGCTAAGTACCGGTAAGACACAGCTGTTATATACCTTCCTCTTGAGGGATAGTGGCAATCTACCTGCCATAATTCGAGAGTGCTTTTCAAATGTGCTCCACCCTATTCTTATTCTTCTAGTTAATCCAATCTCGTGGTTCGGCTCCGCGGTTATTACATTCCATAAGTAGACATAGTCTTCTACAACTTGGAGTGCACTATTAGCTATCTCGAAGTGCTGTGCTCTTCCGTGGTTGTTGTACATTACTTTCGTTTTCTGTAGATTTCGTTTTCTTCCGCGAGAATATGGCGTTGAACAAAAAAAAAGTTGTCATTTCAATTCCGTCTTGCGGAAGGTGAGGCACGTTTTGATAGAAAAGAAGACTTAGCGGTCGTGAAGAAGTATTCCCCTCCATTGCCAGCAGCTCCTCAACCCACAAAGCCTGAGTGTCAAGGGAAAAAAAGACTGTGCTAATGCTTTATCCAAGCTGTCTGCAAGGACGACAGGGCACCACTTACCTGAGGGTAAACTTCCCAATGCACCATGCATAGTCAATGCGTGAGAGGCTAGAAACAGTTTTGCGGAGCTTGATCAGGCAAAGGGCCTCTTTGAAATACAAGAACAGGAGTGTTACCTCCAGGATATGTTGTGGAACTTCCCAGAGCATGGACATTGTACTGAAGTACGGTTACCTCAGAATAGCTCCATTGAAAAATGAAATGGTAATCAGGATGATAGCAGCGAATTCCTTAAAAAAACATGCTAAATATTTGTAGCGTATTATTTCGTAGCATTGGATGGGATATCTAGTATAGCACTATTTTGGTGGGAGATTAAGTGAAGGACTCACAATTGGAGCAATAGTGCCCCATTTGGAATGTAAATACAGATATGATAAGCCAGAGATAGTTAAAAAAGGGGTATGCAAACACACTTGCAAGTATGCCGTCGCATGTGCGGAAGACAGTATATGATGACCTGTCTGGGCAGGATGATCCCAATGGAAAGTGAGATTGTGCTTAATACAGCCCCGATTCCGCCACTGGGGTAGAAGGTGGCCAACTGGCGCGGCCTAGTTTATTTAGAAGACACCCATCAAGTGCTTTTAACAAGGTGTCTCTGCTCCTATAGGGTACGTCCTCTAAGATGTCAAGCCGGCAAATTGATTTCAAAGCAAAACGAGAAATTCCAAAACTTCCCTTACTGGGAAACACCATTCGGATGCTCATGCCTCGATGTGTCTCGCACAGCCGGATCTAGTAAATTCATTGTTGGGCTGTGGTAGACGACTCTAGCTGGAGTTGTTAGGTATTCTGCTAAGCGTACGAGTGTTCTCATGCATTGAACCCAGTTCAAATCATCTTTTTTTGGAGTCTTTCCTATGCGTTTCAGTGGTGTAACTCGACTGCTTTGGGATGATAGAACCTGAGCATTTAGGCCGTTAACCAATTGCTGTTTTTAGGCTTTCACTCGAGAAAACGGTTTGCTAATTCCTGTTACCAACCGTTTTACGATGATACATGTGACGTGACTAGTTGAATGTTTTATATAGTATATTAACCACCTTTTAACTAACAGAGAGATGATGTGAGCATTCAGTGAGCCTTATTGCATAATAAGTATGTTCAATTGGCCTGTAAAGTGTGGCGCGCATACGTATTGCGTTTTGTTCTTATTGCCCACCGAGCAAAAGCTTCAATTGGGGCATATGTGATGTGATATGTGTGCAAAATGTCTGCAGTTCTCCGATGTGTCTTCGTTCCTGAATTTTTTTCGATTCCAACCAGCAACTTTTATACTGTAATCAAACATTTTATTCTAATACGAATTACATTTGATAAAATAAATTTACTTGTTTTCACACACACCTATGTAAATGTGAACGAAAGAATATATTAACGTTTTTAACACACGAAGCACACAGCCAGAAGGTAATCCATGCGGATTTCTCAAAAGGAAAAGCTTCTTAGTAGCCGAGAAAATTCATGCTGTTCCGGGGCTTCGACCTTGCGGATTTTGAAAAAGTCAACCTTGCGAGTTTCCGCAGAACTGATTTGTTATACTTGTGTCCATGTACTTCAAGTTGTTGATGAATTCGCAATCGCGTTGTTAATTGCTAGCTTCTTGGTTAGCTCAATTAGCAGAGCAACCACTCTGGAAAAACGTTGGTCTTGAGTTCAAACCCCAGAGCAGGAAAAATTTTACGGCAACTGAGAAGCTTCTCATTTTGAACAATCCGTGCGGACATTAATGTGGCTTCGTGCTGCGGGTGCTTGTCTTCATTTTTTTTTCATTCTTCACAGTTATTGTTGAGTGTCGATGAGACGCCCTAAATATGGCCGCTTGCTGAGAGCGCACTTCTGCTTAAAGTCAGTTTTTCTATAGGTCATAGGCCCAATATTGAATAAGATTTAGTGAAGGATAGTAATTAGAAATGTCGATGGCCAAGTGTATATAACTTGTGTCGCCATTAATCGCTTATGTCTGAGCGCAAAGACGTTACCATCTGGCGTGACAAGTTGATCCCTTTCACAATATTACAATATAATAAATAAATGTGGCGTCTTAAGGCCCGAAACCAGGATATAATGATAAAAAATGGCGTAGTGGAGGGTTTCGGAAACTTTGATCATCTGGTGTTCTCTAACGTGCACTTATATCGCACAGTACACGGTTCTCTACCATTTCCTCTTCACTGAATTGCGACCGCCTGGGACGGGATTCAACCAGCGACCTTCGGGCAGCAGCCAAGCACCCTATAGCCACTCATTCATTGATGCAGACAATAACCTAGTACGAACGTGATTGTTTGATTTGTGGGGTTTCAACGTCCCAAAACCACCATATGATTATGAGAGACGCTGTAGTGGAGGGCTCAAGAAATTTCGACCACCTGGGGTTCTTTAACGTGCACACAAATCTGAGTACACGGGCCTACATTTCCGCCTCCACTAGTATGAACGTGGAACTAGAATCAATAGCAACAGCACAATTACCAGTTGCGTTCAAAAGGCTTGGTACGCTTTTTCCAAAGCAATCAAGTTTCTCAGGTTTCAGATTAAACTGCTTATACTTTGTGCGTTATAGATGAAAGCGAGTATATGCGATGTCTATGAGCATACAAGTTGTAGTTTCCATCTAGCTTTGACCGAAAAAAGAAGCCATTATTTTTAAGGAGTCAGCTTTCTTGTCTTTTCCAGGCAAAAAAAAAAAGAGGGAGACCGAAGTGTTCTGGCAACCAAACGTAGAAGTAAAAAGCGGTCCCATGCCTGGTCCAAACGCTCGTTGAGCACGTTCGCAGAAGGTCTCGCAGAATTGCCGGAGGAACAACATTTATGCGCGAAGAATATACAAAAGCTTTGTGAACCATGCTTTAGAGCGAAGCGAAATGGCCGTCTTTATAGCTGGCCAGATTTCGCGCTTTGTGAATTGTTCGCTCTGTACTTTAACGCAGCAAGATGTGCTTCTTGAATGGCAGTTTCTTTGAATCATTTTCTCACGCTCTCTCTGATACGCAAATTGATTCGGCAAGTGCCTTCCTGTCATGGTTGTGGACATGCACTCACCAGTAGTACAGCGTGCCTCGTTGCTGTCACAAACTTTACTTTGCAACACAGCTCGCTCGCACCGAGTAAGAAACCTTCAAACAATACGGTGATGGAGTAAGAATGAATCATGCTGTGCACTATTTGGGCTACGGGGACGCAGCAAGCGGACTGTCAAATTAACAATGCAATGCAAGCGACCAATCCGGTGTCCCCAATGTGCTTGCAATACCGAAAAAAAAACCTAATCAGAATGGAATATGGTGTGAAAGCTATGTAAATCGTTAAAAATAACTCGAACAATTATTGGAGATCAAAAAGTGTGTTCCTACCGATGAACATGATAAGATGTAGTGAAAGCTGCTGTTGGTAGGGCCATAAAAAGTGCTTTCCTCTTACAGCATCTAAATTGTATACACTGCACGAGAACGTGGAGAACCGTGAGCGGTTTTTGAAATCTCAGGAATGAGTGGGTTGCCTGCGAAACAGTAGATACGCACGTGTGCTGTGTGTGTGTCCTATGGGTAGTTTGGTAAGTGTGACTTGTGTGTAGCGTTATCTAGATACTGTTCACCGATTTCAAAACCTTAGTTTGATTACATGCAAATTGTTTGGCGTTTGCCGATTTCATAGGAGCTGCCAGCACTCCCTAGAGCTCCTGTCAGTAGAAAAGGCCACAGATCAAGGGCAGGGACAGCTATGGATGTGTTAGCTCTAGCGTTATCTTGAGCGGATGCAGCGAGCTCATCCGCG
Source organism: Rhipicephalus microplus (assembly GCF_013339725.1). Taxonomy (NCBI): domain Eukaryota; kingdom Metazoa; phylum Arthropoda; class Arachnida; order Ixodida; family Ixodidae; genus Rhipicephalus; species Rhipicephalus microplus. The sequence continues at coordinate 82,796 of NW_023611628.1, forward strand.
AACACATTTCTCCGATATGACGGTGCCCTGGCACCAGTGCACACTACAACATGCCGTCTAAGGGCGTAGATAGTGAATAAAAAGAGTAAACTGACAAAAAACGGGATTTTATGGTATTTCACAGTTTTCAAAGCTGTTACTATGCTCAGCTAATCCGTGTATATTACCGCACTTTGTAGTTGTATTTCTTTAATATGCTTGAACGGCTACAGATATAGTTAATATGCTCGGTTTGTTGTGCAGAATACCGGAGTAAGAAAACGATGGACAAACAGTGGCATAAGACCCACGAGTGAGAGAATTCGAAGCATCGGTGAAAAACTTTAGGCAAGTGTACTTGCGTTGGAGTTCGACGAAGTGCGTGTGGATATTTGCAGTAGTAGCACGTTTCGTAACTTCCACGAAAGATGAATAACGCATTGGATGCCCTAACCACTGAGCTATCACGGCGGCCGACGAAAGATGAATCACAGTCTATAATCTGCCACTATAGTGTGGTTATAATGCGACGTATATAATGCGGGAGCCGTCAAAATGGTGCTCTAGGAATGGCACGCCAGTTTCCTCAGCAAGTTTCCTCACATGGAGTCAATAAGGCTGTCTCTGCGAAGGATTATTGTTGAACAAAGCAGAATTAGTCAAATTGGTAACTCCAGAGGAAGTGGGATGTTTCTCGTCTGCCGTTAACCTTCAGAATGTACATCAAAGACATGTAACATCTCTGCAGGTGGAGCGACGAAGCATTCATTTGATCTTACGTACAGGCTTTCTACAGGGCTAGTTCGAAAAGCACCTCCAGAAAAGCGAATGCATTTGGTGGGCCAGGTCGAGCATCTTTAAGGCTAATGGTGTCGCACACTGGTAGGTTATACCACCGTAATCTAGGCGCGTGCGTACAAGGCTTTTATATAAATTTATCAAGGATTTCCTGTCAATGCCCTACGTAGTGCGTGACAACACTAAAAATATTCATAGTTTTAAACAGCGAGTTTTCAATACTATTTTGTGTATGGTTTTAAGGATATTTTTGCGTCTATAATAGGCCAATAGACTTATGCTAAGTCTTGACAAACAGGCGTTGACCATGCAGGTCAATGTCGGGGTCGAGATGGAGGTCCCTTTCTTGGCAGAACAAGACGCAAGTGCTGTATTGCATGTTGAGTTTAAAACATCCCTCATCTGCCCAGGCGGATAGCCAGGAATGTTTTTTTAGGAAGGGGGGGGCAAGGGGGCCACCTTGATTTTGGGAGGGGCACCCGTTTAAAATGGCCTTTTTTGCTCTCTATACCATGGTGACAGATAATATTCGTTGAGGGGGGACCCCTTGCGATGCCCCTTCATCTGCTTATTGAGAAACCTTGTTCAAACCTCATTGGGCTTGACGTTCACATACTCAGAGGTTGCACGATTTAAAACGACATGTACATCATCGTGATATGTGCAATAAAACATATTGCGTGGGATAGACAGGCGCAGGGAGTTGCAATAAAAAGCATACAACTCAAAACACCTCCTTGTGGCACTATTAGTTCTTTGACAAATATCCGGGATAAGACAGTGCCCACACGAACACGAAAAGTCCGGTTGGACAAGTAGCTTTCGATGATTGTCAGCATTGTACCCGACGCACCTCAATGTTTCAGGTCTCGCGATATGCCAAAGCAAAATACAGTGTCCTACGCTTTTTTTATCGAGAAACACAGAAAGAAAAATTGCTTATCAACAAAAGCGTCCTGAATTCGTGCCTCGATACAGGCAGGGCTGACCACGGTGGACCGAGCCTCTCGAAACCCACACTGGTATAAGTCAAGCGGACCATTAGTTTCAAGAAAGTGCATCAGCCGTGTTTATCATTTTCTGAAAGACTTTACAAAGACAACTATTTGACGCAATTAGCCTTTCCTCGTTTTATAATCGGGAAAACGATGGCTCTCTTTCAGGCTTGGGGTAGCTTGCTGGGAAAGCATATCCGGAGAGGAGGGCATTTGGGGTTTCAGTAGGAAGGTGTTTCTGCATTTCTTATGCCGAACGGTCCGGGTTTGGGGTAGATTTACTGCAGTAGGTAACTGAGACATGTAGTTCCGCCGAACAGAGAGGTTGATTGTGTGTTGTGGATTGGCGTTCTAATCTCTGTTTGTATATTCTGGGTTTGTAACGTTGGAACGCTTTGCTCTAAAGTGGTGAGTTGGAGACCGGTTCGAAGTGCGCCCCGAGGGTGTTTGCCTGACCCTCCAATCTGTCGCCTTTCGTGTTAAGCAGGGGTAGTGAATATGTTTTCCTTCTACTCTTCTCACCCTGTTCAAGAATTTACCCTCCTGTGTATATAGGTGGAAATGTTGTAGGCTTCTTTGCTCATATTTAGGTGCACGTCAAAGAACCCCAGGTAGTCGAAATTTGGGAGCCTTCCACTACGACGTCTCTCATAATCATGTGGTCGTTTTGGGACGTTAAACCTCACATATCAGTCAACTCAATCCTGTGTATATGACGTCATACTCGATATAAATTTATGCCAACTTTCTCATCTCGCGTTTCAGCGGAACCTCCTTTCTTGCGGCATAATATCCCTAACGTTTATAGGAATTTCGTGTGCCGGTGAGTCCCGAAACAACTTCCACGCCTTATTACAGTGAAAGATGTTATGAGATCACAACTCGGGTCACGCGAAAATGTCCACCAGCACCGTTTTCCGTAACCACATCGCACGAAATTAGAAAAAAAAACCTAGCACGAGTGACACAGTGGGGCTGAAAGCCTCTAACCTGGGTCTGCTGGGTCCTAGCCCAGTATTCCACCACTGAGCCACACCGGTTCTTGTGACTTAGCCTTAGGCAGGCTTGATGTCGGGAAAGCAATCGCGTTATTACGACTTATGAAGCGTTTTAAAACAGCGAAATAACAGCCAGTCGTCGCACAATGTGAATAGCATAACGAGTGGTCCGTCCAATGCTCCAAGTCATTGCAAATGCTTGTTCTTGCTCCCCTGGTAACTGTGGCTCACAGCCTTTTCAGCCATAATTCCTCCTCCTCATCAGCCACTCCACGAACAATTGACACACAATTTCTTGCAAATTTTTACCAGATAACACACTTTTTAAAAGAATGACGAAAGATAGCATAGCGAATGCTGGCCTACTACGCAAAATTGTTTATCATTAATGCCTCAGTGTGTATGAAGCAAATGTTCTTGCAGTAGTATTTTAAAAGGCTCTCAAAAACCGCTGTTCTAGCTTTCGCTGTGACTGTGCAGCGCCTTCCGAGCAGACCTGGCGTTTTTTTTTGTTATTTGCACAGGATTACGGCACTAATTCTTCGACCATGGGACTCTTCTTTTGCCTGACCGTCCACATGTTGCATTTAGTTGCAGCATCAATAGAAAAAGCAGTAGGCTAGCCCACATCTGCCTCTATGCTTAACACCCCATGTCAGTCCAAGTAAAGAGAGTAATTTTGTGAAACTGTTTCCAATCGGCGCTGTCGGTGAGACATTTGGGAACCTGTGGGGGACATGCATTTGCTATTGAAGTGCGCGAACTATTGAAAAATGGTAACTGCCGTATGGAACGATAATGAATTCCCAATTAAGTAGAGGCAAGGAATGATGGAGATGTTTTGCTGAGGTGTATTCTTTAGTACGTATTGATAGCGACTGTTGTATTTTGTTGCCCTTTTTCGATTCAGGAGGCATGTGCCAATATGAAAAAAAAAGCTGTTCAATCAGACGACCTCGTCCATTTATTTTATTCCTTCCCCTCCCCTTTCTCTCCCACTTCCTCTTTCTTACTTTTCTGTCTGTCTTTACTGCTTCCCCCTTGCAGGGTAGCCAACTACATATTTGCTTTCCCGATAACGTCCCTCGCTATTCGCATAACTTCTCCTTTCTATTTTATTGCCTTGAATTATGCAACACCACAATGAGAGCCAATCAATGAATGCCTGGAATAATGTCAGTATGCACAGTTACACAGAGGGGACAGCAACAGCTTCGAGTGCAGCACCACGCATACACACACACACACACACACACACACAACACACAAACGTGCTTGCGCGCGCGCACGCGTATGTGCGTACGTGCGTGAATACATACAGTGTGAAAAGAGTATGCATAGGGGATTCTCGCTTCCACCTTGCAAAAAAAATTTTTTACTAATGTTTTGCATATTTTGTGCTGTCTCTTATCGTCTATTGAAAGCAGTGAGTAACCACATTATTTGAATCATTTGATGAGGTTTGACGTTATTCTAAGATCAAAAAGACACGACCGCGGTGAACGAGTAGAAAGTGGAGACTGAAAAAGTTAACGTAAGGGAAATGATATATACGGGTCAAAGAATAAGCAAGGAAAGTAAATGATTCAGGAAAAGAGACTGGCATTCTTTGTTTGAGGACCATCAAGAAAATAATGTTCACAATGCATTAGTTGGTAATGAATAAAAATCATGATATATGTCGCATTTATCTTCTTCCTTGAAAAATATCACCATGGTTCCCGACTAAATTTTTTCTAAAATATATTTCTTATAGTTCTGTCGCAATGACACTGAAGCTGTAAACTGGGTAAGAAATATAAAAAATAGCCTACGGTGAAGTTTTGAGCTCTGATATTACCCGAAGCACAGAATTACTAAAACTACAAAGCGAAGATCACCACACCAATTAAATTTTACGTAGAACCAATCGCTGTTTTTTAGGGGCGAAGCTCCTTATGGCGTGGCTTGGGCGTCCCTCGTGTGTAACCACCAGTGGCACATACCCGAAATAGGTATAACACTTGACCTCAAGGTGGTGCCAGTGAGAGATTTCTTCTGTGCGTTGTTTAACAATAAAAAATAGTGCTCAATGTACATGCCAATGGCTGCTAATGGGGAATGAGAGACATGAGCATTTGGCTTTTAGTCAACGCGCACGCTGCGATCCCCATTAGCAGCCATTGGCATGTACATTGAGCACTATCGGACAAGAAAGGGATGCTACATTATACTCGCTGGGTGTAACCTCCTTAGCTTTAGAAAGGTTTAGCGAGCGTTGAGGCCGCAGTGCCATGAATACAATGAACTTGTATATACCATGAATGAACTCAAGGTGGCTAAAAATGAGAAGTAGATACGAAGCGCAAGCCGTAAGAAAGTAAAAGCCGAATTCTCCTGTCTCTCATTTCTCATTACCAGCCATTGGCATGTAAATTGAGCCCTATCTGACAGGGAAAGGTTGCTACGTTATACTCGCTGGGCGTAACCTCCTTGGTTTTCGAAAGGTTTAGCGAGCGTTTGGTCGCAGTGCCATGAATACAGTGAACTAGAATATACCATGAACTCCAGGTGGTTAAAGGTGGGAAGTGGACCCAAAGCGCAGGCCGTAAGAAAGTGTGCGTGTGCCACCTCTCGTTTAGTCCTTGGAATGTCCACTGGATGGCGGTGCTTCTGTATGGGGAATATATGATAAAAAGATGCGTGATGGTGGGACTTGGAGTGTTGAATAGATGAACGAACGGACACACAAACAGATGCATGGATGGACGCATGAACGGACGCAGAGGCGGATGCATGAAAGAACGCAGGGACGGGCGCACAAACAGACGCATGGACGGTCACACAGACGGACGCATGGACGGACGAATGCTTCGCCCCACTCTCCATCATTCACTCCGTGGATGTGCTGCCATTTTTTTCAGTAAAGTAAAATCCAGACGTGAAGTATGAGCAGCAGCTACATAACAAGCAATGATCTTCGATACAATCCCGATGCAAACTTCGGTGTCTTCTGCTGCTTATGCTGGAGCATATTAAAATGGCTCTTCATATGCCAATTAGTGATGCCTATAAATACTTTGCAGGTAACGAAACCTTTGTTTCAAGCAAAACAAAGATGTTTTAAAGTCAGCATTGACATAAAAAACGTCGTAAAAATGACATTTTTAATGCCCACTAGCGCAACAAAGAATCGATAGCAATGAACCAGTCTAAAGTAAAGCCAAATCATCATGTCACAAGTTTACCTACCTTGTTATTCAAGTTTGCGCTAACACAGAAGTTCGCAAACAGTACATGTCTCTATCTCAAACACATTATGCTAGAATGAAAGATCTGCACGCACTTACTGAACGTCTGGAGTGGCTGCAAAAACTTCAACCCTTTCTCTCGTTTGCAAACGAAATAATGAAATTATTTTGATCTCTATATTGTCAGCGGCTTTTCCAATAGATGTATTCATGCGGCTTAAGAAAATAACATTTCAAAGGGTTTTTTTTTCTTGTTAGGCAGCTTCTTCTCAGCATTACTTGCGTTTGTCTTTAATACATTTGGATTACACGTTTTAATCTTACATTGTGTTCATTTTAAAAATCATTACGCGTGATTACGGATACCAAGCTTGCTTGTGTGTCATGATGCGATGACGATTTTCTTTCATTTGTACGTGCTCTGCGGCTGTGATTCAACAGAAGATAGCTGAAAAAATTTATTTATAGTGTGGCATAGTCAGACATACAGCAAAACATGTCGTCCGCATACACAACTTTCGTGTTCTCTTTTTTCTTTCATCTTTTTTTCTCTGTTCTCCCGAAGAATTTACATTTTCTTTTTTCTGGCTGGGTTATTAGGCTAATAAGAAAAATATGCCTTCAAGAAAGTTTCGCACATGTGCTGAAAAGCCATAATTATCACCGAAATCGAGACCTGGTGAGGGCGAAAAGATCAAGCTCTTTACTCGCCATCATGCAACACTATGGGCTGGTGTTTACCGGCATGACCTTACTCCGGATCCGCTGTTGCAGCTAACCTAAAATACATTTTATTTTGGGTTGTTTGACTGCTTAGTGCAAAAAGCCAGCACTGAACAAGTGGCACTTCATCCCTACCTTACGCGTTGCTTTGTTTACTGGAGCTGAGTTGGACTCATAAAAGATGAAAAAGATAAAAAAAAGGTGATGCCAAACAAGCCATTCTATTACTACACAGTGCGCCCCTGAAAAGCTGCACCCCCGCCACATGCGTTTTGTTGTTTCGCGTGGCTTTTTTCATTTCTGTAGATCATCTTTTGTCCTCGCTATAGAATCTAAATGCAGCGTTACTCTCTCGGGAATATGTACACTACAAAAAATATCAAAGAGATAAATAGAAATGCACTTATATTGGGCTGCGGTGATCGTGAATGTCGTGGTGCAGCGCATGGACAGGCAGTATCGACCCAGCAGTAAAGCGAATTTCGCTTCGTACGAGGGGCGCGACACCTATCAGGGCATCGTTTGTTTCGATCCCTTACCTTTTTGACACTGGTGGAGGAGCACAGATGATGTGGTGAGATCAACGCCCAAGAAGAGGCGAATAGTGTGACAACAAAAGGGGAAAAACGCTGCATGTCTCTCCGGGACTTCCTTATGGCTGTATATAAGTTTATGCGTTGACAAAAAATGAAACTTCTGAATATTGCTACGGCACCCCTTTCACGAATAAAGAAAGATATGCCACAAATATCGAAAGACTAGAAATATTTTACGCGCATCACAAGGTATCTCGGTGCTACAGAATATTATAAGGAAAAAAATTACCACCCAAGTACTCCGTGCAGGAGGCTAACCAGCATAGCTGAAACGTGCTTCCACGGGCGCTCGCAGATGTCGCAGACAAAGCTAAAATGCCACCCGAAAAACCTCCGTCGAAAGCCGGCGTTGGTCTCGGCGTACGCAAATGGTTTGAAGTACAGCTTTGCCAAGTTATGTCAAGAGAGATGGTATGATGAACAGAACAACACTACCGTTCACCCTTACAAGAGATAATTTGGGCAGAAAATAATTTGGTTTCCATACTGAAATTTTTTATTGTCTGCATGTTTTGAAAGAGCAGATGAAAATAAAACCGAAATGATTCACAACACCAAGAGGTTTCTGACTGGCCTAACATGTAAATTATATATTCATAACATGTAAAATATATAATCATTCCCGAAGGAAAATGTTTTGCCTGAAAAGAATGGTAAACCCAGTGTTTTACTGAGTAGTTCGATAAGAAGAACAGATTTATTCTCAACCAACAAAATTTCCGACGCAATTGTTGACCATAATAAGCACCTTAATTTCTCCGCTTTTTTAGTGTCTTTACTGCTTTTTCTTTCTCATATTTCTGCCCTATTGATGGTCGAATCGGCAAACTTTTCCCATTTCCTAAAACAATATGCCTGCCACTTTCAGAATGTTTGCTGTACGTGCAAAAAACGGGAAACTAATGAATGACTTGTGTGTCCTCTAAGCTTTCAGCTTGGCTTTCGAACTTTAGTGGCCCTGATGTCAAATCCACATTATGTAAAATGACATCGTTTGCACTGTGTAATAACAGACCTCTTAGCTCTCACGTGCTATTCATTACAGCAAAAGTACTAGACGATAAGAAATGAGGTGAATACCACGTTGTAGCCACGACAGCGCGATTTCGGAGCGCGAGCACGGTTGCAAGCGTGAAAGCTTCTAATCTACTTTCACTGGTATTTTGGACAAACAAAGACACCTTCACAACAAAACACAACAGCGACTAAAAAAAAGCAATCATTCCTTCATAAGTTTTAATTTGTGAGTCTTTATTACACAAGCACAATACGTACCGTTGTCAGCAAAGTGGTGCTTCCCTTTTTTTTCTTGGGCGTGAATTTCGAAGTTTATAACATTATTTCTCTTCTTGATTTACGTTTCACTGTGTAGTCATTTTGCTTTTTGGCACTGACTAGCGCTCCCGACAATTTGAGAAAAAGGTGAACTGGACAACAATGTTGATTGATTACTTCTCTATATTGATTGATTGATTGATTTAGTGATATATGGGGCTTGACGTCCGAAACCACCTAATGATTGTGAGAGATATAGTGAAGTGTTCGGGAAATTTCTACCACCTGGGGTTTTTTAACGTGCACCCAAATCTGAGCATACGGGCCTACAGAATTTTCGTCTGCATCGAAAACGCAGCCGCCGCTATTTCTCTTTCTATGCTGTCAATTGCAATGTTAGTACTAAAGAAAAACTTCACTTTCGGTACCACTTATAAGATATTATGCATATGAATTCAATTAGTTATGATTAAGAATTATATATTGCCATAGCGTAAGCAGAACAATGTAACTATTCTTCAATATTTTGTGGGAAAAACTTTATTTAAGTAATGTAGTTCATCGAATGGTGATACTAATGTGTCTCGCATTGTAAATAATTTGGCTGACTCACAGGTATATCCGTTCAGAGGTATAGTCAATGTTTCAGTTTGACGCATCATTTTGATGGGAAAACGGAGCTAGATGAATCTAATATTGTAACTAATGCCGAGCGCACGAATACACATAATAAATAAAAACGCTATTACCCAATAAACAGCCAGGTATAGAGATGCTTACGTGTCGCATAATGCTACAACGTTCGCGCATGGATTCCTGGGTTTCACTTTCCTTTATGTCGTCCCTTTTATTCGGAAAGGGGTGGCTGGGGCTTTACTTTAATCAGAATCATTTAATAAGGCAAGTACAGCATACTCGACGTTCCGGCTTTTCCATTACCATTGTCGTAAAACTCAACCCTCTACGCACTCCCTCTGTTCTCTAGAGCAGAGCTCTCTCAGCTGTGCAGCTGCTGTTGATTTAGATGGGAGTGGAAGGTTGGTTGCATGGTGTCCGTCTTGTCTTGTCGTGGCTGCTGCTGCTGCTTGTCAAAGATGGAGACCGGCGCCTTTCGATACGTTGCAACAACTCGAATTTTTGTACAGGAACTCATGTACAAATTTACAAGACTGTTCACCGTTGGGGCAGTAGCATGTTGCTTCGGCAGAGCCGATAGTGCAGAGCACTGTTTGCTGCGACCAAACGACAATGAGGAATCAGGAGCCAGGTTTTAACCCCTATGTTACCCCTCCCTGTTCACCTCACGGCCAACCAAAACAATCAGTCCGTTTATTGAACAGACCCAACACACTTATTGCCGTCCTCTCCTTTCGCTCTCTTATTCAAGCATTTGAGCTCCCGGTCCGAGAGAGAAAGCACAAAAGAAAGGCCTATAAAAGACGTTCCGCGAGCTGTGCGAACGCACACGATGGTGGCGCCATTTGGTTGTCCCACTCATGTTACCTGGGTGCAGATGGTATACGCTGTCCTGCACGGCAGCCGCCTTACGGACTCTATTCAAGATGTATGGCTGTCAACACACCAGACGTCTTCACGCTGCATGCCGGCACCCCGCTGGCCGGAGGCCACCACGCTGTCGTTAAAAGCGAAAACAGACCGTGGCCTCCCCCCCCCCTCTTCCTCTGAATGGTCACGAGAAACTAGGGTTCTATCGCTACACCACCACGTTTCTCTTACTATAATGGGCGTCCTGATGCCGGGATTCTCATTTCCCGAGAATCGGCTCCTTAGAAAGCGCACACGTTTAGGAACAAGAAGACTGAGCTGCTTCGCCTGTGACGTCCGACCTTACACTTGCTTTTATTGGGTGTTCTACTACGCTAAATTTAGGAAATAGGTTACACTGTAGGTGCACGTGACCGCTTTTGCAATAACCCTCGCGCTGCAGATAGGCCCTGTAGAGCAAACTACCACAAACCATGCAGGCGGCAACATCTAACAACAGCATTCTTACAAAGAACATGTTCTGCGTAAAGCAGAACCGTTCATCTTTTAGTTTGCGAATGGAGTCCGCTATTAGTCTTTTATTTTATTCTATCCCTTCCTGTTCCCTACTCAACCACTCCGCTAACGACCTTTAATGAGCCTGACTGGACGCCGTTGCGAAACGTTTGTAATCTGGGGAATGTTTGGTGCAACTTTATTGTTTCGCCGTCGACGATGTAGAAATTTTCAGCTGTAGTTTTGTGATGCAAAAGGTTTCTTAACTAACAAGTATACTCCATCCAAGTGAATTATATTAGTACTGAAACTTCGCGCTGGAATTGCGCGATTACTTAGGCAATGCTGAAAAAAGTATGTCAGGTCTTTCTGTGGACAGCAAGTCAGTATGTCTGTTGCTAGGCTCATGGCTAAATCAAAGTAGTTTGCTTACTAGGCTCTAATATTTCAAATATTAAGAACTTCTGAACGCATTGTTACGCTCACAAAAGTTTTCAAAGTTACCGATCACGAAGTATTACACATTATCACTTAAGCTGAAGTGTTAGATTTAAGTGTAGATCACGTGAAGCTAGGACCACGTGTGCAGAGTGAGTGAAATGTACAAATTTGTGCATTTTTTACTTCGCGAAATAGATTAAGAGACTACTACATTAAACGCTGCTTCTTCCAAAACAGTTACGGTTGAGCACACATCTTAACACCACTGCAACTTTTTTTAACAAATTGCACGTAATAAGTGCTTAGAAATAATACTTCTAGTATTAATACAAATCTCCCGGGCACTTTGACAACACAAAAGGAGCTGCCCAACATGTCAGACTATGACCGCACAACACGATAATTGGACGAAAATGATAATATGCGCGATGCATTAGAAAATCTTTCATAATTTCTACGCAAAACATCTTCGAGGTTTCTCAGAATCGTTTCATCATTGACTCTTTCACGAATCAAGATATAAGTGTAACGCAACTAAAAAGAGAATCTGACATACAGATCCCTCTGAGTCCTCACCTAATTACCAGCTTATCGTTATTTCATACGTTGTAGCCGAGCTAACCTAAATGTGCACCACATAATCTTCCACTACGAGGCATGTCTCATCGTGTGGGACATTCCATATTTGTACTTCGTGCTAACACGTGGGATGCCACGTTTATTCCTCAAACAGGCCAAGACAAATTCCATTGGGCACAACATCGCTCCTATTTCCAGCTCATCTGCCTTCATGAAAGTTGAAGGCAACAAATTTTATATTTTTCGTATTCCACTTTTTAATGAACACCTCCCGAAATGTTTACACAAATAAGGTACAATTAAGTGAAAATGAGACATAGTAATTACCAAACGAGCAGTGCCTCTTAATGAAAAAAATGTAAAAAAACTCATCTTTTTCAATCTCAAATGGTGTATTTAGATGAATCTCTCTAACCTAATAAGAATATAACGAGACCTTGCACTAGTTTTATAGAGTGATCAAGTAATTTCGAATCTGTTCTGAATATCACAAACGAATAAATAACCACGATGGAAAAGGAAACCCACAAAACTTGTTCAACAGAAGCAATGTGGTTCAGAGCGCATAGAAAATATCAAATGTAAAAACATAAAAAAAGAAGCCCATTTGAGGCATTTATTTGAGAAAGTTGGTCTGGGAATTTCTGGCATGAATTCTGCGTACTGCTTTTTTATTGTGATAGCAATTATATGAACACTCTCGGCTGGATTTTGCCGCCGGCATCGGCGTCAACGTTGATGTCATGCACCGTATAGCCATACGGATCTATATATATATTATATGAAAACGCAAGAAAAAAATATCCCGAGAAAAGCACTCCGACGCGTGGATTCGAACATGGGACCTCTGCGTCGTGAAAGCGAGGCGTTAAGTACTGAGCCGCCCCTGAGAACGTTCTTCACCCTTCAAACAGCAAGCTACTTATATCTACAGGTTTTCCCGCTAAATTTAATCCAAGCGCCAGCCAAATTAATCTAGGCGCCAGTCAATTTAATCCAGCCGCCACTGAAATTAATCCAGGTGCCATTCATTTTAATCCAAGTGCCACTAAAAATTAATCCAACCACCAACCGATTTAATCCGGACGTCAGTGAATTTAATCCTGATGACATTGTGACTTCAAAACGACCCAGAATTTTCGGGAATGCGTGGAGTGAATAGCTTTGGAGTGAATTTAACAGGGAAAAGCTATGAATGAGTCACTACATAGTGACACAATGCGACTCGCGCGACTTTATCACGCCTATCACCCGCGTAAGCACTATTCACACCTTCGACATGCATATCAAAGGCAACGCCGTCCACAAAGTAATAACTTGATAATTATTAACCAGGCCAATGATCTCATCACGAGTGAGTTAGGTGACGTCCTCACGCATATCACCCACGCACGCACTGTCTTAACCTTCCGTCATGCATATCAAATGAAACGTCTTTGAAAGGGCGAGATCTTGATACCTAAAACTCGGCCAAGTCACCTGATAACCAGTTCCTCAGAGGACGTCATCACAAATATCACCCGCACACGTAATTTACTCGCCTACCGACATGCATACCAAACGAAACGTCTTTGAGAGAGCGATAACGTGTTACCTATGACTCGGCCAACTCACTTGATCACTTGTGATTTAGGTGACGTCATCACGCCTATCACCCACGCACGCAATGTCTAACCTGCCATCATGTATAGAAACGAAACGTCTTCGAGAGGCTAATATACTCAGCGCTCTCAATCAGCAGAGTGACGTGATCACTAGTGACTCATGTGACGTCATCGCCTTTGACACCCACGCACGCAGCGTCTAACCTGAGTTCATACATATCAAACGAAACGTGTTTGAGAGAGTAATAACTTGAACGCTGTCACAAGGCCCAGTGACGTCATCACTAGTGACTGGCGTGACGTCATCTCGCCTAAGACTCACGCAAGCACTCTATAATGTGCCTTCATGCATATCAAACAAAACGTCTTTGAAAGGGTAATAACTTGAATGCTGGCACTAGGCCGCGTGACGTCATCACTAGTGACTCACGTGACGTCATAACGCCTATCACACGCACACGCAGTGTCCAAGCCTGTCTTCATGCATATCAAACGAAATGTCTTTGAGAGAGTAATAACATGAACGCTGTCACAAGGCCCAGTGACGTCATCACTAGTGACTGGCGTGACGTCATCACGCCTATCACACACGCACGCGGTGTCCAAACCTGTCTTCATGCATATCAAACGAAATGTCTTTGAGAGAGTAATAACTTGAACGCTGCCACAAGGCCCAGTGACGTCATCACTAGTGACTGGCGTGACGTCATCACGCCTGACACCCACGCACGCGGTGTCCAAACCTGTCTTGATGCATATCAAACGAAATGTCTTTGAGAGAGTAATAACTTGAACGCTGTCACAAGGCCCAGTGACGTCATCACTAGTGACTGGCGTGACGTCATCACGCCTGACACCCACGCACGCGTTGTCCTAACCTGTCTTCATGCATATCAAACGAAATGTCTTTGAGAGAGTAATAACTTGAACGCTGTCACAAGGCCCAGTGACGTCATCACTAGTGACTGGCGTGACGTCATCATGCCTGACACCCACGCACGCGGTGTCCTAACCTGTCTTCATCATATCAAACGAAATTTCTTTGAGAGAGTAATAACTTGAACGCTGTCACAAGGCCCAGTGACGTCATCACTAGAGACTGGCGTCACGTCATCACGCCTGACACCCACGCACGCAGTGTCCAAACCTGTCTTCATGCATATCAAACGAAATGTCTTTGAGAGAGTAATAACTTCAACGCTGTCACAAGGCCCAGTGACGTCATCACTAGTGACTGGCGTGACGTCATCACGCCTGACACCCACGCACGCGGTGTCCTAACCTGTCTTCATGCATATCAAACGAAATGTCTTTGAGAGAGTAATAACTTGAACGCTGTCACAAGGCCCAGTGACGCCATCACTAGAGACTGGCGTCACGTCATCACGCCTGACACCCACGCACGCGGTGTCTTAACCTGTCTTCATGCATATCAAACGAAATGTCTTTGAGAGAGTAATAACTTGAATGCTGTCACAAGGCCCAGTGACGTCATCACTAGTGACTGGCATGACGTCATCATGCCTGACACCCACGCACGCGGTGTCCTAACCTGTCTTCAGGCATATCAAACGAAACGCCTGTGAGAGAGTAATAACTTGAATGCTCTCACTATGCCTAGCGACGTGAATACTAGTGACTCATGTGACGTCATCACGTCTATCACACACGCACGCGCTGTCCTAACCTGTTTTCATGCATATCGAACGAAACGTCTGTGAGAGAACAATAATGTTATACTTATGACTCGGCCAACCGACTTGATCACTATTGACTCACGTGACGTCATCACGACTAACAGTCATGCAAGCACTCTCTAACGTGCTTTCATGAATATCAAACGAATCGTCATTGAGAGAACATTAACTTGAAGGCCGTTGCAGGCAGCGTCTGCTAGTAAAAAACTAACTTCTCGCGCTGCACAGGCGTTCACCAGCTAACCGGTATACGTAGGCACCAGATCGCGCGTTTCGAATTCAGTCAAAGGCGTCTTTACATGGCTTTTGTTTGACGTGAGGCTTTTCTTGACTTGTGTAGATGCGATGGAAGCAACAGTACCTTCAAGGAGCAGTGTGGTACAACCCAACAACAGTGTCACATCGCTCGTTGAGGGCAGCGCTTCTCCTTCATTCAATAAATAGAAATAATGAAGTCGAAATGACGATTAAGCATTTTACAAACCATACTCAATTACGCAACATTCAACCGATACCCTCACCTCCCTGCGACACGTTTACTCCAGCTCGTCGTGTGGGTAGATGTACGCGTCTTTTTTGTTGCTTCTCGTGTTTCGTAGAATGCCTTGAAAATGCGGGCAGCCAGGCCGCAATACTGTGAACGGACAGGCGTTCTACACTAAACAGGCACGCTTATTCCAAGCACACTAACCAATAAGAAACGGCGTGGCGTAGAATGTAGAAAGGAAGGCACGAGTCAGCCACCGCATTGAATGGCGCATCAGCAAATGGCCAGTTGCAAATAGCAATAGTATGTATCTCAAGTATGGGGACTGCCCTCTATTACAACGGATTTGCTTCACAGGATAACCAGATGAAATAATTGTTGAGCCGAAGGAGTGGTAGACAAATCTTTTTGTAGCAAGCTTTGGAGCAGGCAGACCGTGCGTCCTATGCTTGATCAAGGATATACAGTGTTATGACTATAGCCGAATTATATGCAAACGCCTGTTTCGTTTCTTGTGCTCATATCGTGTCATTTTGACACGTGAGCACAAATTAGAGGGCGAGGAGAGCTTTTATAGTGCTTTTATAGTGCCTATATATACCTATTTCGGGCGTTGTAGCCTCAATTCGTATAGGTGCCTGTAAATGTCTGTTTTCAAAATCGATGCCTATATAAACGCTATTTAACCTGAAATTTTGCTTTCAAGTACCACTGGGCCCGGTATTCATGTTACCGAACAAAATATAGGTTTTGAGACACTGTGCGGTGCAAACTATTCTTTATTTCACGAGTTACGTTTAGAGCTGTCAAACTCAGAAGGCATTTTAGCCAAGAGGGAGGTAGACTAGCCTCTACACATGTATATCATCCATGTCGCGTCGTCTGCTCAGCCTCTTTCCAGTGTGCGCTCAGATGGGTAGGGAGCAGGAGGTGCCTCTGTGCAGCGGCAGGAAGATGAAGAATGAATGCGAAACTGTGGAGAGTTATCAGGGGAAGTAAGGAAGTAGAGTGCAGATAAAAAAAGCAATATCTATGTAGTTTTTGTTTTTTGTTTGTCATTTACATGTGGTGCTTCACTGGGTCACCTGAAAATATTTATTTAGGCAGTGGAAAATGTTGCCTGCCCAATGAAAAGGTTTGTGTCACTAGAAATTTTAATTTGATTATTAGAAGCGGCGAAAGCATAATCTCAGGAGGTGAGCTTGAAACCTTCGCCACTAACTCTAAGAAGACTTTGTAAGTCCAATTCCTTCCCCGCTATTGGTATGAAATTCACTCGGAGCTGGAGCATCACACGACGTACATGAGCACGTCATGCGCGCGTAACCTACACTCGCATGAGATGCCCATGTCAGCCCGTGCGTGCAAGCGGTGTTCTGCCGTCTCGATGTTCTTTTGTATTGTACTGCGAGTTTTTGTGGGATGGATCGCTATCTGCGCGCACGTTTGGGGAGGCTGGCTTGGATAACGTATCCTTACCCCGATACACAGCGTCACACCGCTGCATCTTCTGCTAGGGACGATACACCAAAACCACGCCCAGCGTCGTGAATGCTGGCCCCGACACTGCGAGAACACCAACGCAAACAAAATAGAGGCACCTTAGTCTCGCGTCTCTCTCGATATGAAATTAAATAAATAAAGCGAATAGATTTCGCCTGTGTGTGTTCTAACATTTTTGTAAACTTTCATGCTTCTATTTAGGCAACAGTTTGTACAAATTACACACGTTGTCTCAAATAGTTCTCGCAGTGTCACGTACTACTTTGACATAGGCAGGACCATTCTATCACCTTCACCATGTTGGGGCGCACGCCCATGAGATGAAGGTGAAGCCGTGTTCAGTTTGGCCTAACACCTCTTTATGCCCCGCGTAGTACTGGAAATTTTGGTAAATGAGATCTTGAGCGCTCAGTGCATTCATTCCTTTGAGCTTCTCAAAACTCTTAAGTTTGTGTAACGACCCTTAAAGTGTTCGCAGACAGAAGAAAAATTGAGCCTGTGTGGTTAGGCCAAGTTAATACGCCGAAAAAAAAATCCTTCTGGTGCCTGGCACTCTGAATTTTTGCGCATGTATAGCCCTTCTTAGCTATGGCACACAGAAAGAGACCCAGAAGCATATTTCTACGATGGTGCACACTTAACTGACCATGCTGAACTAGAAATGGAGAGACCGTATTCTGCGAACCCCGCGGAAAAACGCATGTTTATGCTAAATCATTACCCGTTTGTACAATTATAAACTAGAACATTTTTGCTTGCTTTCATGTCGTAGAGACAGATACCACACCTGTTGATTGGAAAATTTCAGTTTTGTCAAAGATTATTCTGCCTATATTCACAATTTTGGAAGCCTGAAAGAGTGTTTTGGCCACCTAATATTGGTGCCTAAATCCCGCTTTTTCAGTGCCTATAGAGCTGGCCTCTATAGTTACGACCTACCTGACATGTTTTCGCAACGCCGAAGCAAAGATGATGCCCGTTTAAAACATCTACCGTACCTCAAGAAAAAAATTGTTGTTCTGATAACATCGAGCTCGTCAAATTGGTTATGAAATGGGTGATTAAAGAGAACTGGGGCAAGTCCGTGAGAAACAAAATTTATTATTATACAGGCAAAGCAATTTTCATAAACACGCACCCATAGATGTGCTGCTGAGCAGTGTTCTACATATCAAGGCAGTCGAGGGCAGCTTGTACAAAAGTGTAATTGTGCCTATCATAAGCGGCACAGTCCACACGCTGGATGTGCTGCATAGAGCGCCCCGCGGCCTCAACCAGCAGGGCACGGCGATGTTCTTTCTTGGAGATCCCTTCCGGTGTCGTGAGGAGATGATCCCTCCGCTCGCTTAGGAATCCCTTTACACCTGCCTTGAACTTTGAGAAGAGCTCCTCAATCGGATTGAAGAAAGGGCTGTATGGCGGTAGCCACTTGCCTGTGTTGTCGCTTGCCGCGAGTACAGCCTGTTCGGCGCGGCGGTGCGCTGGTGCGTTGTCAAACAGGAACACTGCCTGTATTCCTGGTTCCTGCTGTGAAACTTTACTCGACACTTCTGCAAGAAAGTCGTTGAAGACCGCCCAGTGGACCTTGTCGGCAATTGTCCAGTGGAGAATGCCATTTGCTGACATGCAGGCTATAACATTTACATTCGCCCCTTTCGCACTAGTTGACAAACGGCATGCTGGAGCACCTCGTTTCGCCCTACCGAAACTGCGTGAGCACCATGCGTTGAAGTTGGTTTCGTCGATGTAGTATCGTGTTAGCGTAGTTCCCTCGCTCTGAAGCCACTGGGCATATCGGCACCGCAGCTGTTTCACGTTGGCGCGATTTCTATCTACTGGGCTCGGGGTCAGCAGCTTCACCGAATAACCATGGCCATCGAGAAGCCGATCAATCGTCGACGTGCTCACTTTAATGTTAGACATCTCATCTTTGAGAGCTCTCTTTATTTGTTCCAGTGTGAAGGATGGGTGTCCCTGTACGATTCGTTGCAGGGCGTCCACCACGTCCGGTCCAAATTTCCTCGACGAACCACCACTTGTTTTATTGTGTCACAATCACTAACGGCAATAGAACGCACAGTATTTATATTGATTTTGAGTGTTTCGGAGAGCACTTTTAAATCACCTCCGCGCTTGTGAACATATAATAAACGGCAACGATCTACAAGAGAAACGCGAGCGTACTTTTTCTTCGGTTCATCAGGTGCCTTCCGTGGCCTTCCGGGCCGCCGAGAGTCTCGGTCTTCCATAGAACTAGTGGTCGAAGCGCAAACTTTCACTTATTCTCAGGACTGCAAAAGCGCTCACCTAACGATGACTTGGCCGGAAACTTGAAACTACGCCGTCTTGTCGCTTGCGTCGCACAACGTCGTCCTGTCGTCTGCGCGAAAGAGACTCGCCGAAAACAGCTACGACACAATGTCGTCTGCTTCAGTTTTACTTTGAGCAATTGCTTTAATTCATAAATAACCAGCATTAGGGTATTCTAACACGAATTAAAACGTATCTTCAATTCTTCGATTCATTATTTCGTGGGATTGTCATCTGCATTGTAGTACGTCTGCACGTCGTCTGCATGACGACGGGCAGTCATCTGCACCGTTGTCTGCACCGTCGTCTGTCGTCGTCTGCAGCGTCGTCTGCACCGTCAGATTCTCGTGTGCACCGTCATCTGCATGACTGCCCGTCGTCATGCAGACGACGTGCAGACGTTCTACAATAACTTCGTAACTATAGAGGCCAGCTCTATAGGCACTGAAAAACCGGGATTTAGGCACCAATAATAGGTGGCCAAAACACTCTTTCAGGCTTTCAAAATTGTGAATATAGGCAGAATAATCTTTGACAAAACTGAAATTTTCCAATCAACAGGTGTGGTATCTGTCTCTACGACATGAAAGCAAGCAAAAATGTTCTAGTTTATAATTGTACAAACGGGTAGTGATTTAGCATAAACATGCGTTTTTCCGCAGGGTTCGCAGAATACGGTCTCTCCATTTCTAGTTCAGCATGGTCAGTTAAGTGTGCACCATCGTAGAAATATGCTTCTGGGTCTCTCTCTGTGTGCCATAGCTAAGAAGGGCTATACATGCGCAAACAGTCAGAGTGCCAGGCGCCAGAAGGATTTTTCTTTTCGGCGTATTAACTTGGCCTAACCACACAGGCTCAATTTTTCTTCTGTGAACACTTTAAGGGTCGTTACACAAACTTAAGAGTTTTGAGAAGCTTAAAGGAATGAATGCACTGAGCGCTCAAGATCTCATTTACCGAGATTTCCAGTACTACGCGGGGCATAAAGAGGTGATAGGCCAAACTGAACACGGCTTCACCTTCATCTCATGGGCGTGCGCCCCAACATGGTGAAGGTGATAGAATGGTCCTGCCTATGTCAAAGTAGTACGTGACACTGCGAGAACTATTTGAGACAACGTGTGTAATTTGTACAAACTGTTGCCTAAATAGAAGCATGAAAGTTTACAAAAATGTTAGAACACACACAGGCGAAATCTATTCGCCTTATTTATTTAATTTCATATCGAGAGAGACGCGAGACTAAGGTGCCTCCATTTTGTTTGCGTTGGTGTTCTCGCAGTTTGCGCATTGTGTCGGGGCCAGCATTCACGACGCTGGGCGTGGTTTTGGTGTATCGTCCCTAGCAGAAGATGCAGCCGTGTGACGCTGTGTATCGAGGTAAGGATACGTTATCCAAGCCAGCCTCCCCAAACGTGCGCGCAGATAGCGATCCATCCCACAAAAACTCGCAGTACAATACAAAAGAACATCGAGACGGCAGAACACCGCTTGCACGCACGGGCTGACATGGGCATCTCATGCGAGTGTAGGTTACGCGCGCATGACGTGTTCATGCACGTCGTGTGATGCTCCAGCTCCGAGTGAATTTCATACCAATAGCGGGGAAGGAATTGGACTTATGAAGTCTTGTTAGAGTTAGTGGCGAAGGTTTCAAGCTCACCTCCTGAGATTATGCTTTCGCCGCTTCTAATGATCAAATTAAAATTTCTAGTGACACCAACCTTTTCATTGGGCAGCCAACATTTTCCACTGCCTAAATAAATATTTTCAGGTGACCCAGTGAAGCACCACATGTAAATGACAAACAAAAAACAAAAACTACATAGATATTGCTTTTTTTATCTGCACTCTACTTCCTTACTTCCCCTGACGACTCTCCACAGAATCGCATTCATTTTTCATCTTCCTGCCGCTGCACAGAGGCACCTCCTGCTCCCTACGCATCTGAGCGCACACTGGAAAGAGGCTGAGCAGACGACGCGACATGGATGGTATACATGTGTAGAGGCTAGTCTACCTCCCTCTCGGCTAAAATGTCTTCGGAGTTTGACAGTTCTAAACGTAACTCGTGAAATAAAGAGTAGTTTGCACCACACAGTGTCTCGAAACCTATATTTTGTCCGGTAACATGAAACCGGGCTCAGTGGTACTTGAAAGCAAAATTTCAGGTTAAATAGCGTTTATATAGGCATCGATTTTGAAAACAGACATTTACAGGCACCTATACGAATTGAGGCTACAACGCCCGAAATAGGCACTATAAAAGCACTATAAAAGCTCTCCTCGCCCTCTAATTTGTGCTCACGTGTCAAAATGACACGATATGAGCACAAGAAACGAAACAGGCGTTTGCATATAATTCGGCTATAGTCATAACACTGTATATCCTTAATCAAGCATAAGACGCACGGTCTGCCTGCTCCAAAGCTTGCTACAAAAAGATTTGTCTACCAGTCCTTCGGCTCAACAATTATTTCATCTGGTTATCCTGTGAAACAAATCCGTTGTAATAGAGGGCAGTCCCCATACTTGAGACACATACTATTGCTATTTGCAACTGGCCATTTGCTGATGCGCCATTCAATGCGGTGGCTGACTCGTGCCTTCCTTTCTACATTCTACGCCACGCCGTTTCTTATAGGTTAGTGTGCTTGGAATAAGCGTGCCTGTTTAGTGTAGAACGCCTGTCCGTTCACAGTATTGCGGCCTGGCTGCCCGCATTTTCAAGGCATTCTACGAAACACGAGAAGCAACAAAAAAGACGCGTACATCTACCCACACGACGAGCTGGAGTAAACGTGTCGCAGGGAGGTGAGGGTATCGGTTGAATGTTGCGTAATTGAGTATGGTTTGTAAAATGCTTAATCGTCATTTCGACTTCATTATTTCTATTTATTGAATGAAGGAGAAGCGCTGCCCTCAACGAGCGATGTGACACTGTTGTTGGGTTGTACCACACAGCTGCTTGAAGGTACTGTTGCTTCCATCGCATCTACACGAGTCAAGAAAAGCGTCACGTCAAACAAAAGCCATGTAAAGACGCCTTTGACTGAATTCAAAACGCGCGATCTGGTGCCTACGTATACCGGTTAGCTGGTGAACGGCTGTGCAGCGTGAGAAGTTAGTTTTTTACTAGCAGACGCTGCCTGCAGCGGCCTTCAAGTTAATGTTCTCTCAATGACGTTTCGTTTGATATTCATGAAAGCACGTTAGAGAGTGTTTGCATGACTTTTAGTCGCGATGACGTCACGTGAGTCAATAGTGATCAAGTCGGTTGGCCGAGTCATAAGTATAACATTATTGCTCTCTCACAGACGTTTTGTTCGATATGCATGAAAACAGGTTTGGACAGCGCGTGCGTGTGTGATAGACGCGATGACGTCACATAAGTCACTAGTATTCACGTCGCTAGGCCTAGTGAGAGCATTCAAGTTATTACTCTCTCTAAGACGTTTCGTTTGATATGCATGAAGACAGGTTTGGACACCGCGTGCGTGGGTGTCAGGCGTGATGACGTCACGCCAGTCACTAGTGATGACGTCACTGGGCCTTCTGACAGCGTTCAAGTTATTACTCTCTCAAAGACATTTCGTTTGATATGCATGAAGACAGGTTTGGACACCGCGTGCGTGTGTGATAGGCGTGATGACGTCACGCCAGTCACTAGTGATGACGTCACTGGGCCTTGTGACAGCGTTCAAGTTATTACTCTCTCAAAGACATTTCGTTTGATATGCATGAAGACAGGCTTGGACACTGCGTGTGCGTGTGATAGGCGTAATGACGTCACGTGAATCACTAGTGATGACGTCACGCGGCCTAGTGCCAGCATTCAAGTTATTACCCTTTCAAAGACGTTTTGTTTGATATGCATGAAGGCACATTATAGAGTGCTTGCGTGAGTCTTAGGCGAGATGACGTCACGCCAGTCACTAGTGATGACGTCACTGGGCCTTGTAACAGCGTTCAAGTTAGTACTCTCTCAAACACGTTTCGTTTGATATGTATGAACTCAGGTTAGACGCTGCGTGCGTGGGTGTCAAAGGCGATGACGTCACATGAGTCACTAGTGATCACGTCACTCTGCCGATTGAGAGCGCTGAGTATATTAGCCTCTCGAAGACGTTTCGTTTCTATACATGATGGCAGGTTAGACATTGCGTGCGTGGGTGATAGGCGTGATGACGTCACCTAAATCACAAGTGATCAAGTGAGTTGGCCGAGTCATAGGTAACACGTTATCGCTCTCTCAAAGACGTTTCGTTTGGTATGCATGTCGGTAGGCGAGTAAATTACGTGTGCGGGCGATATTTGTGATGACGTCCTCTGAGGAACTGGTTATCAGGTGACTTGGCCGAGTTTTAGGTATCAAGATCTCGCCCTTTCAAAGACGTTTCATTTGATATGCATGACGGAAGGTTAAGACAGTGCGTGCGTGGGTGATATGCGTGAGGACGTCACCTAACTCACTCGTGATGAGATCATTGGCCTGGTTAATAATTATCAAGTTATTACTGTGTGGACGGCGTTGCCTTTGATATGCATGTCGAAGGTGTGAATAGTGCTTACGCGGGTGATAGGCGTGATAAAGTCGCGCGAGTCGCATTGTGTCACTATGTAGTGACTCATTCATGGCTTTTCCCTGTTAAATTCACTCCAAAGCTATTCACTCCACGCATTCCCAAAAATTCTGGGTCGTTTTGAAGTCACAATGTCATCAGGATTAAATTCACTGGCGTCCGGATTAAATCGGCTGGTGGTTGGATTAATTTCAGTGGCACTTGGATTAAAATGAATGGCACCTGGATTAATTTCAGTGGCGGCTGGATTAACTTGGCTGGCGCCTAGATTAATTTGGCTGGCGTTTGGATTAAATTGAGCGGGAAAACCTGTAGTACTTATCGCTGCAGTGTTTTCGGCATTACCAGAAAGACGGCACCATGAGAGCACGTCGCCACATCGCGCAGCGGCGCCCACTCTTATCTCCTATGCGTACTTTGCCCGGCTTAGAGAAGGGGAACGACACTCACAAGCCCTTATCTTGCGGTGGCGAGGAGCGGAGAATCATACGCCTTGGCTGGCCTCGGGCATTACGTGGAACGATTCTGCTGTAGTTACCGGGCGCGCAAAGGTAACTGCAATCATTGCAGTCTCCGTTCGCAAAAAGTGCGCGCTTTTCAGACTCAGCGAAGTAACAAATGAGACGCTTACTCGCGTGCATCCGTACCTGTGAGTACGTTTCGTGCGTCATTTGTGCGCGAGAAACGCGGGGCAAATTTCGATCTGCTTTCCACTCTGTGCGCGATCTTTCTAATTGTTGCTATCGCTTTCAATGCTTCGACTTTGCGGCAAAGCTCAGACTTGTTGAACAATGACTCGTTTGCGCCATTGGTCCATTAAGAATTCAGTGGCGTATTTTCGTCCCCGTAACGGCGTCAAAAATTTTCATGTTCAGATGTCACAGACAAAAATGTTCCGTCAACGGGACATTGAACCGATTACCTTTCGGTGCGCAGCAACAGATTCCTCGCACGCTTTCCACGACTCCATGGATGCATAATCAATCGGCTTCAGAAGTGCGCTTTTTGTGTCTCCCACTTTCTTCTCGCAGTTCTTGGTCAGTGGAGTGGTGTGGCCGTCTTAAGCTATACAGAAAATTGATTCATCAATATATAAACTGGGCGATTTCTCCCGCTGACGCGGGCTGTTGCAGATCCGTCCTATTCAGCGCGTTATCAAAAAATTGCACGTTTGTAAACGCCTTATCGCACCACCAGATGATGACCATGACCTTCAGGCCAATCGTCGGCCTCGCTGATAGCATCCACCCAAGCCACATACAAACGGTTTCAAGACTGAAAGCGTTGTGCCCCGAAAGAACTTCTGGTCACCTGATTCACGAACTCGTAACGTTGAAACTGAAAGGACGTTTAAACGTTTTTTCTAGGGTAGGGAAAGTCTCCTATGAGTTTTTCCGGATAAAAAGAACGTGAGTATTGTTAAAGGGAATCTCCTATAGTTTATATGTAGCTGAAAACAATATTTATTTGAATATATTTTGCCAAATGATGGAAGAAAGTGTAGAAATTTAGCGGTTAACTTCTAATGCTCTGCTTGGCCACCTATGCTATTCAGGCTCATCGATGGCCGAAACCGGAAGTCATCAAGGATTCGTGTTTGTAAACAGTGAAAGGGTCTATAGCTCTGCGATGTGCACCTGCCTCACCTGGTTGTAGTACCACGTATCATACTTACACTTAGCTCGAGCGAAATCACGACCGGTCATCGGCCACGCTTAGCGCTTCCCTAGAGTGTGACCGTGGTATTAAATCACACTTTAATGTGCCGCGGGATTGCGAGTATAGCCCATGTTCTTCGTGTATTCAGCGACACTTTTCGGGCTGTCCAACATTTATCTCTAATTACACTCACTTAGCGCTGACTGTCACTGCTACAATAAAGATTCGTTTCATCAACGATCACGAATGTTTTTCATAGCAATAAAGATGCACTACCAAGCGTGAACGGAGGTGTTTCGACGGTAATCTGAGATATGGGTGGCAAATTGCCATATACATCATACCATCTGTCTTACATGAATGTACAGTTGACATTATATCGGCGCTTTCAGAACACTATTTTATTTCTTCTTATTCGGATATCTGTGACGCAGAGATCAATCATGTTTTTCATTCATGCCCACAGCCAGCGTTTTTGAACTAATTATCATTACAATTACTAAAGGAAATCGTTACTCGTCCCATTTGTGCTGCACCAGCCGCTTACGTTTTTCGCACGCCCTTATATGCCCCAACTGTATTCAATACAAGGTTACAAAGATCTTGTAACACCAACAAGGGCTGTGAAAAATCAAAATTTCCATTCCACCACACTGCGCACATAATTTAGTTTTATTATACTGACCGAATGAACACTGCTTCATGTCGTTAAAAGAATGTAAGTGAAAGAAAGTAGGGTTTCAAACATTTCAGGCAAAAGAGGTAGGCTTCTAGGCTCAATCATGAAAGAAGCTGCGACAAAAATTCAATTTTCCCTGCCGAATGAGGGCTTTCGAATTTTTTGCATCATTCTTTTATTGAAAAAACAAAGATGAACTATGGGTTCGTGCTACATATCAGAATTCATCATTTATTGCAACAAATTACGGGAGCGTGAAGCGTAGGATTTAGGAAGTGAACGGGATAACGATATTCTATTCCTAGTGAAAACTTCAAGCAGTTAGGGCATGAAACCATTACAAACTTGTCATGCACTCACTAAATTGCCTGAAGGGAACAGACGCAGTAGCATTGTGCTTCTTTCAGTAGGTCACCAGCTTGACACAACCAAGTCATGATAATCGCTTGTTCTGAAGCCCGATGGCAACAATTTGCTTTTACCATGCATTATTGCTTGAATATTTTTGTTGCATGACGAAACATGTATACAGGACGCGTGTGTTTATAAAACACATGTTCTTTTGCCAGCATTTGCAAGTAGAAGAAGTTATTCTCTTTGTATTCACAAGCAAGTGCGTGGCCTTGTGGTCGAACATCCACTTGCCGCGCTAACACTCCGGGTTCGATCCCCACTCTGACACAAAATTTTCTAGAGGCCAAGCTCCATTGGGTGCGGGTTGGTCCCTCCTCCATTTGTATGTAGTGCGTATGCAGTCACTTCTAGTTTATGAATTGCTCACTAGGAGGCATGGTATGTACATGTCCTTGGAAACAATATCACTGGATGGCGTAAGAGGTTTTCATATAGTTACACTGTCCGTACATTCGGCACGTGCTCTAGTGTAATATGAGCAGACGGGCGGATGCTTCGCCCCACTCATCTTTTACTCCTGTGATGACGTTTATTGAACCGGAGAAGTCGCAACGATGTCGCAACGAAAAATGCCGTTCGACAAGTCTGGCAAAGGCGGCCCAGGTTCTCGTGCAATCGGAGCACGGGGTTTTTCCTTCTCTTTGGAGGCGCATACACGTTAGTGCGTATGCTCCACTACAATACCCCCCGGGATGAAGAGTAGCCATCCTGGCGACTCAGGGAGTAGGCACAATAAGGGGGTCGTAGTAGGGCTTGAGACGGTCGACGTGTACGGTCTCACGTCCTCGACGGCGCAAATCTGGTGATTGTGTTAGGGGCTCGATGATGTAATTCACCGGTGAGGTTGCGTAAATGACACGGTATGGACCATGGTACCAGGCCAGAAGTTTAGAAGACAGGCCAGGAACGTGCGGGGGCACCCAAAGCCACACGAGGGAGCCAGTACGAAACGTAGGCGCTATGTGATGAGCGTCATCATGTCGGGTTTTTTGTTGACCTTGAGCCTCGCTTGTCATAGACTGAGCCAACTGACGGCAGTCTTCAGTGTATCTGGCGACTTCCGAAAGCGGGGAGCACTCCGATGCATCAGAGCGGTACGGGAGTATGGTGTCGAGTGGGTGGGATGGTTCGCGGCCGTACAACAGAAAGAACGGGGAAAAACCGGTAGTCGCTTGCATCGTGGTGTTGTAAGCGAAGGTAACAAAAGGCAAGACAGCGTCCCAGTTAGTGTAGTCGGAGGAGGTGTACATCCTCAGCACGTCGCCAAGTGTGCGGTTGAACCGCTCAGTAAGACCATTTGTCTGTGGATAGTATGCGGTAGAATTCCGGTGGATAATGTTGCATTCAGCGAGGATAGCTTGGATGACCTCCGACCGGAACATTCGACCCCTATCACTGAGTAATTCCCGCGGAGCACCATGGTGTAGAATGAAGCTGCGGAGAAGGAAGAGTGAAACTTCGTGGGCGGTCGCTGCCGGTAGAGCTGCAGTCTCAGCGTAGCGTGTCAGATGATCGATGCCGACAATAATCCACCGGTTTCCAGAGTGACTATATGGGAGGAGCCATAGAAATCGATACCCACGCGGTCAAATGGGCGAGCCGGGCATGGGAGCGGCTGTAACATGCCAGTAAGGTGCCGCGGAGGTGTCTTGTTCTGTTGGCAAGTGGTGCAAGACTGAACGTATTTCTGCACAAAGCGATACATTCCTCAACAGTAATATCGTTGGCGCAGCCTTTCGTAGGTTTTCAGGACACCTGCGTGAGCACTTTGAGGGTCTGCATGGAAATTCATGCAGATGTCAGAGCGCATACGAGTTGGGACAGCAAGGAGCCACTTCCGACCACCAGGAATGTAGTTGCGGCGGTACAGAATGCTGTCTCGCACGGAAAAGTGGGCTGCTTGTCGGCGTAGCGCTCTCGTGGAAGGGATAGCAGACGGATCGGTAAGGTAGTCGAGTAACAATGCAAGGTATGGATCTTTACGCTGCTCCGAAAGCATGTCAGTGGTGTCGATTGGTGACAAGGTGGTAAAAAGTGGTGACAGAGAAGCCACATCTGGGGTTAATGGCGATCGCGAAAGTGCATCGGCATCCGCATGCTTGCGACCGGAACGATATACTACACGGATGTCGTATTCTTGCAATCGAAGTGCCCAACGTCCCAGGCGTCCGGACGGGTCTTTCAATGTGGACAGCCAACATAGAGCGTGGTGGTCTGTGACCACGTCGAAAGGGCGACCGTAAAGGTACGGGCGAAATTTCGTCAAGGCCCAGACTATGGCCAAACACTCCTTCTCTGTCACGGAGTAATTCAATTCAGCCTTCTTGAGAGCGCGACTTGCATAGGCGACTACGTATTCGGCTTGGGTGCCTTTCCGTTGCGCCAAAACTGCACCAAGACCGATGTCACTTGCATCGGTGTGAATTTCTGTGGCAGCAGCGGGGTCGTAGTGACAAAGAATGGGTGGTGAGGTCAGCAGGCGGCGCAGCTGGCGAAATGGGTCGTCACATGCAGGTGACCATGCAGATATACCTTTGCTGTTTGTTGGAAAGCAGACTCGTGAGGGGTGCGATGATGGACACGAAGTTGCGCATGAAGCGACGAAAGTAGGAGCAGAGACCGACGAAACTTCTTAGGGCTTTCAGTGATGTGGGCAACGGGAAGTCAGCGACAGGCCGAAGCTTTTCGGGATCCGGAAGAACACCGTCTCTTGTGATGACATGTCCCAAGATAGTTAGTTTTTGTGCTGCGAAGTGGCACTTCTTTGAGTTAAGTTGTAGGCCCGCAGAAGTTAGACACGTCAGAATCTCGTGGAGACGAACAAGATGTGTCGGGAAATCAGACGAAAAGACTACGATGTCGTCCAGGTAACACAAGCAAGTTTTCCACTTATGGGCACGCAAGATGGTATCGATCATGCAGTCAAATGTGGCAGGTGCGTTGCAGAGCCCAAATGGCATCACTTTGAATTCATATAGACCATCTGGCGTTACAAAGGCTGTTTTAGGGCGATCACATTCAGCCATTGGCACCTGCCAATACCCAGAACGCAGATCCAAGGATGTAAAGTACTCAGCGCCTTGTAAACAGTCAAGAGCATCGTATATTCGTGGTAGCGGGTAGACATCTTTCTTCGAAATCTTGTTTAAGCGGCGATAGTCCACGCAAAATCGAACGATGCCATCTTTTTTCTTTACCAGAACGACAGGTGATGACCAAGCGCTTTGAGGAGGCTGTATCACTCCACGTTTAAGCATGTTGTCTTCTTGCTCCGTAATGACGCGGCGCTCTTCGGCGGAAACGCGGTAAGGACGCTGTCGCAGAGGCGAATGTGAGCCGGTGTCAATAGTATGAGTGATAGTCGTGGTGCGGCCCAAAGCAGGTTCTTGAAAATCGAAAGAAGAGCGAAACTTGTTAAGGAGAGCAACAAGTTGGTGGCGATGCGAGAGGGGAAGGTCTGCGTCAATAGCATCGTCAAAGGCTGACAAACTTGATGGCTCAGACGCATGAGTTATTGCGGCAATGTGACATGGTGTTTCGTCGGGAAGAACAATATCATCGATATGGTCGACAGGTTGCACATATCCCAACGTTTCACCCCGAAGTAAGCCAATGGGGTAGTTGCAGTGGTTGGTAACCAGCATTACGGTTAAACCAGACGCAATTGTAAGAACGGCAAATGGGAGAACGATGCCCTTGCGTTCAGTAAAAACAGGAGATGGCGTAAACACCACCGTGGCATCAGGTTGCGTCACACATGAAAGGCTTATAGGGACCGAAGCTTCCGGGGGCAAGGTCATGTCGTCGTCAGCGATGAGTTTGCAGAGCCTAGGAGACCGGTCGTGTGATGGAAATTCATATGTTGGCACAAGGGACACTTCGGCACGGGAACAATCGATGATAGCTTCATGACGTGATAAGAAATCCCAACCGAGAATAAGGTCATGAGAGCAAGATGGCAGAACGAAAAACTGTACGACGTACAAAACGTCTTGGATGACGACGCGCGCCATACACAGAGCCGAGGGATGAATGCGTTGCGCGCTAGTCGTGGACAGCACCATGCCACAGAGAGATGTGGTCACTTTCTTCAGTTTCCGACAAAATTTGGCGTCCATCTCAGAAACGGCGGCCCCGGTATCAATTAACGCTAATGTGGCGAGTCCCTCAACATCGACATCAACAACATTTTTCGGCGAAAATGGAGGCCTTGGGAATTGCGCACAAGTTGGAGCTCTTGCCTCCGGAACTGCACTGATTAGTTACCCTCCTCAGGAGGTGGTCGACGACGCATAGGCGATGGCGACCGGCGACGAGGGGATGAGAAACGAGCAGTCGATGGGCGGCGATCCGAGTCTGAGTGCCTCTGTTCATATGCAGATGCGGTGGCCTGCTGCGGCGCGTAGGTAGGAGTTCCGAAGTATGCGTTTGCAGGTGTGGGGCGACGGCGGCAGAAGCGGGCAATGTGGCCAGCGACGCCACAGGCGAAGCAGATAGGACGATTGTCTTGGGTGCGCCACTCATTAGATCGACGGAAAAAGCGAGGTGAGGGCCTGTAAACTGGAGGCGAGGCCGTAGGAGGTGGAGCGGATAAGGCGACTGGATGCGGTGGGGGCCGCGTGACCACAGCTGCGTAGCTGAGAGGTGAAGGTGGTTCAGGTGGTGCGTAGCCGACAGCTGAGAGATTAGGTGCTACTGAAGTGCGTGAGTAAGGGGCCTGCACTGTAGGGAGGACATCACAAATTTCAGTGCGTATGGCCTGCTGCAGTGTCGAAGGCAGGCTTGCGGTGGGCGCGTCGCTATGCGGCAGCAGGGAGAGCTGTCGGGCGACTTCCTCCCTGATGAAGTTTTTGATCTGGTTGGACAGACTTTCTTGGCAAACGTTGGCATTTGTGAGAACGACGGCCGAGATTGAATCCGGCGGTGGGACACTCTGTCGGGCGATGGAACGCTGACGGCGCAATTCATCAAAGTTCTGGCAGAGGCTTACGAGGATTGCCACCGTGTTCGGGCTTTTCGCTAGCAACATCTAGAATGCGCCATCCTCGATGCCCTTCAGAATCTGCCGAATTTTCTCTTCTTCGGGCATAGATGGATTCACACGCCTGCAGAGGTCGAGCACGTCCTCTATGTAACTAGTAAATGTCTCGCCAGGCTGCTGGGCTCGGTGGCGCAGGCGCTGGTCAGCGTGGAGCTTGCGGACCTCTGGTTGTCCGAACGCTTCAGTGATGAGTGTCTTAAAGGAGGACCAGTTGGCGATGGCGGTTTCGCGGTTCGTAAACCAAAGTTTAGCTACGTATGCCAAGTAAAAGATAACGTAGGCGAGCTTAGAGCCGTTGTCCCACTTGTTGCTGGCGCTTACGCGTTCGTACATGGAGAGCCAGTCTTCGACGTCTTGCTCACCACTGCCGCTGAAGATTGGTGGGTCCCGTTGACGAGTAGCACCGGGGAAGGTAGACGGGACAGCCGGTGGTGCTGGCTGGGCTGGGATGGGCTGGTTGGCGACTGCGTCAGCCATGTTTTGCAGTGGTCTCTCGGGCAACTTGCGAGAGCGGAGCTCCAGGTCTGCTTGGGGATCTCAGCAGCCTCCACCACATGTGATGACGTTTATTGAACCACAGAAGTCGCAACGTTGTCGCAACTAAAAATAGCCGTACGACAAGTCTGGCAAAGGCGGACCAGGTTTTCGTGCAATCAGAACACAGGGTTTTTCCTTCTCTTTGGAAGGCGCATACACGTTAGTGCGTATGCTCCACTACACTCCGTAGATATGACATATTTCATTTGCATCGTGCTCGATGTTGTTTTCACGCATAAGATAATTTTTCACTCCTAACCAATGACACCAACGCAGGAATTTCTGCGAAACGAGCTTTTCAACGCTATCAACGTAGTATTCAAGAATTCGGCTTTCAAGAGTTATATTGTTGGTCATCGCTGGAAATCGGCTTATGTCAAGCGTAACCCCGTGAAAAAGAATGAAATCATGGGTATAAATGCCCCATCGGGGCGCTGCTTTTCACCATTGAACAAAGTAATGGAAGGGTACAGTGCGGAATTCAGAAATTACTTGGTCTTTGGCCTCACTTACTGCGAGTGTGTCATCTTTAGCGTGAAAGACTCGTGGTGGTCGGTGCAAGGTTCAGAACTTCTGCATCCAGCTGCGTCATTTTGTTATATTCTAAACAAGAATTATACAAATTGTACTATATCAGTAACTACCGGAACAATGACATCGAACGATTGGGGGCACAGACTTAGAGAATACGAAGTGAAATTAGTGGATTTTAGCATTCTCCTAAATGTTGACAGCTAAAGTTATGAGATCATAAGAAGGGCAATCTGGTGCTGGATTTCTCCACCCCCACCACCGCTACCTGTAATTGATATTGTTCAAATAAAAACCAGCGCAATAAATAAAATCTACCTAGGATTTATTGGGTTTCGAGTACGAGTCCCTCGAACAGCAACTTTTCGGCGCAAATAGCACAAAGTATAAGTTGCAGTCTTCGTGGCACAGTCAAACCAAAATATGTTAAACTCGCCAAGTGTGGAAAATATAGTTCGATGTACCGAGTCACTTGATACGCAACTTGTAATGCAATTAATCGAATGCTGATAATGTTATGCAAGTTGGCTTCACGGCATTGCACAAGTAAATGTAAGGAAGACACCGTCATGGCAATACAAATATTCTTTTTTGGATTTTATTTTGTGATTTTGCTTAGAGATACAGGGTTACACGGAGCAGCAAGTTCTATGGCAGGAAACGTGGTATTGATGTGAACAGTGCTTCAAAATAATTATATGCAGCTATGCGTACTCGACGGGCCCCTTGCGTCTGGCTCGGCCCTAGTGCCGGCATTGTTCATCAATTATATACTCTACGTGATTTTCGAAATTATTTACGTATAGGCGACGTATGGCTATTCCCCCCACGTTCTACTTTATTGAGCGTCATCGATTTACACGTCCCGGACGGCTCCGGACGGCCCCGGACGCTGACGCCGCATTCGTTTTTCTCGGGGACCAACTGGAAGCTCCGCCCACTGGTTCGGGATCACTCTGACGCATGTTCGTTTTTCGCGTGCCTGGCGGCCTGCGGACAGGCCCGAGACCGCCCGAACAATTTATTTCGGGCAGCTGGCAGATCGACAGCGTGGTGCGACATAACACATGGGAGGTGAAGAAGACGACGAAGCTGTTGCTGCTTGGCTAAGTAGCTCTGTCTGCATTTATCGTTATTTTTGTTTTTATTATGGCTCAACACTGCTCAAGACGTCGGATGACTCGAAAAGGTACCTGCCGTATCGGCGACCGACGGTGCTGCGCAGCCCTCAGCGTCGAAAGGTGCTAGAAGAAACGAAACAAGCATCAGTGAGAGCGCCGCCATGACCTCCCAAGGTGTGACACCAGGTCAGAAGCACCAGCTGGTTTGCGCAAGCATACCTGACTGCAAGCGACAACACAGCGTTGAATCAGAGAACGAATCAGCTGTCGTCGGGGACCACAATGGGGTGAACCTCACAGATTTAGACATGGACGAGGGTGGTTTCCGCCTTGTGCGACATCGCAAAGATAGGACGGTGGGTATTCCTGTGTTAGTTGCTCCAAAATCCGAAGGAGCTGACTTGAGGCAAGTGAATACTATTGACCTGTACTCAAAAATTGAAACGATTCTCGGTGGAGCCTCAGTTAAGAGCCATTTCACAGCGCAGGGAGCCCTGCTCTTGGATATAGAGACAGAACACCAAGCTAATATGCTTCTAGAGACCAACACTATCTGCGACCTTGCCATATCTGCCCGTGTACCACACAGCTACATGAAAAATACATGCATTATAAAAGGAGTCCCAAGATGGTACTCGGACAATGAGCTGTTAACCTACCTGAGACATCAGGGAGTATACCACGCAAGAAGAATCATGCGACGGGTCCAAACCTCATCCTTCGAGTGGGAATCAAGGCGCACTGACTCTGTGGTTCACACATTTGCTCCCAAATCGGAATGGCCAGAGATCAACCTTGGCTTCACCAGACATGAGCTTGTAGACTAAGTGGAGATGCTGCCACGCTGTTTTAAATGTCAGCGTTTTGGACATGTTGCTACGCACTGTCGTGGGGAACAAAGTTGTAAGTGCTGTGGGGGCCTCATGAATTTAAGACGTGTACAAGTAAAGAAAAACTTGTGTGTGCAAACTGTGGCGGCGACCACCCAGCTAGCTACGGCCGATGTCCAGCACGAACAACTGCGCAGCGAAGAAATAAGACGTTTGTCCTCGGCCCGAAGACTGTGAACGAACCATCGCTCAAAAAGAAGACGTCCAGCGCGCCACAACTTGGCGGTTTGGACAACGAGTACGCAGAAAATTTTCCGCGCCTAAATCCGACAAGAGCTGGTACTGATTGATTGATTTGAGTGATTTGTGAGGTTTAACGTCCCAAAACCACCATATGATTATGAGAGACGCCGTAGTGGAGGACTCCGGAAATTTCGACCACCTGGGGTTCTTAAACGTGTGCCCAAATCTGAGCACACGGGCTTACAACATTTCCGCCTCCATCAGAAATGCAGCCGCTGCAGCCGGGATTTGAACCCGCGACCTGCGAGTCAGCAGCCGAGTACCTTAGCCACTAGACCACCGCGGCGGGGCCAAGAGCTGGTACTGAGTCAACGCAAGTGCTCAACGCTGGTGAGAAATGTATCACGAAAGAGTCCGCCAAGCGCGCCTACGCTGATGCACTGAGCCCACCTCAAGTACCATCTGGAAGCAAACAGCAAGAAACCTCGAGCACGTTATTCGCGCTCTGTTCACCGCACTACGTTCCTACGTCGCTAAGATGCCTGCGAGTTCAACGAAGGACATGTTGAAAGCAGTCCTGGCTCTAGAGGCAGTGTTACTTTGCTTTGCTTCCACATACACACAGTAAAATAATGGCAATATCTCGCCCACCTGGTCTCTTTCGTCCTTCAAAGTGCCCTTAATAATGCAATGGAACTGCGCCGGTCTTATAAAACGTCTGTGCGAACTCAACCTTTTCCTGCACGAGCATTCCAATACCAATTCTAGCCCTCTCCGAAGCCGGTCTACCGAATGCAAGGACGCTCCCAGGGTACACCCGACACGGCAACCCGAGCATAACGTCGTTTGCAAATGGAAGCGCAATGATATACATAAGGCGGGAAATACCTCACGTCGCCTTACCAGTGCAGGACCTCTGTTCCAACTCACTGGAAGTCGCTGCTGTGCAAGTGTGCCTGGGAAACCGAAAACTGAGTGTGGTATCGGTGTACATAAGCCCACAAAAAAAGGTCTCCATGGAGACTTTCCTAAAGGACCTTTGCACTCGATGTCCCGCTCCTCGAATAATCTGTGGTGATTTTAACGCGCACCATCCACTCTGGGGAGATAAGAGTGTAGATTTTCGAGGCAAGGAACTTCTAGTAGCTGCGGATGCTGCCGACTTATGTGTGGCGAACGATGGCAAACCTACATTTTCAGGCCACCAGATTCATGGAGTGCAATAGACCTTGTACTTCACTCCACGGACCTTCTGGTATCATCTACCACGGCTCCAGACAGGATGGGCAGCGACCATTTCCCCATCTTCAGCAATATCCTGGGATTTCGAACTGCTGGTCGACAATTCTGCAATGTAACACGCTGGGACACCTACGGAGAAGCGTTGGACAAATCCACTGGTGAGCTGTTTGCAGATATGTTGCAAAGCAAGCGAGCGGCAACTTTGTTGCTGAAACTGCCCGACCATTTTCCTGCTCCTGACTTGAAATTGAAGAACCTCTGCGCAGCACGTAGACGAGCGGAGCGGAAAATAATGAGAACAAAAGGAAATCCGTCTATGAAAACCGAATATAACAGGGTAAACGCTGCGATTCATTGCCATACAAAAAAATAGGACGGAATCAACGGGCCACTTTCTGTGAACGTTTATAACGTTTACGCCCTTGACAAGGATATGGGTAGTAATAAATAGTCTTTCTGGGAAGATCCGTTCACACAGTCCATTCGAAGCACTCGCTTTGAAACAAGGGATAGATTTGCAAACCCTTGCAGAGGATTTCGCAGACGTGCACACATCTGGCAGATCAGCAGGAGTGGTGATTCCTCTGTCACCCCAGTCTTTTCACACGATGGATACGCCATTCACCTTTCGAGAGCGGGATATGGCACTTAGCGAATTAAGACGACGCTGTGCCGTTGGTGCCGATTTGATCAGCAATCAAATAGTGACAAATCTGCCATATGAGCAAAAAAGGGTCCTTTTGGACATATTTAATCATGTCTGGAGCACGGGAGAGATCTTATTTGCTTGAAAGACAGCATGGGTGGTGCCAGTCTTAAAGTCCGGAAAGGATCCTGCGAGCCTCGCATCATATTGACCGGTATCTCTAACATCATGCGTATCTAAGTTGATGGAAAGATTATTATGTACAAGATTAACTTGGTACCTTGAACAAGGAAGACGATGGCCATCGTGTATGACCGGATTTCGCCCACGACTGAGTGCCCAGGACAGTGTTTTGGACCTATTAAGCCACATAGAGCAACACCGCGTCAGTAGACTTTCGACACTCGCCGTCTTCATGGACGTTGCCAAGGCATATGATTGTGTGCTTCAGGCAGGCATCGTGAACGGGCTCCAAGCCATGGCTGTGTCGGGAAATGCTCTTCGGTTAGTACATCAATTTCTCAGAGACCGCTGTGTCCGTGTTAAGCTTGGAACTGTAACGAGCGAAGAGAGACGCGTTTCCCTCGGCATCCCAAAAGGAAGTGTTCTATCTCCCTTGCTTTTTAACGCGTCCATGGCCAGCCTTCCTGACACTCTGCACTTAGCTCTGAAAGCAGTGAAAATATCCATCTACGCCAATGACATCAGCATTTGGATCTCAGGGTACCAGCACAAACGTATGGCGTATTGATTGGTATTTCAATCATTGAGCGTCACTTGTTGACACTTGGCCTATCTTTAGCAGCGGAAAAATCGGCCTTCATGATTTTCCCGGGAGCGCGACGGAAGTCAACATGTCTGTCGCTGAATATTCGAGGCCACTCAATTCGTTGTGCAAGAAGTGTCCGTTTCCTGGGCATTACCATCCACAACAAGCTATTATGGCGACGTGCGGCTGATGGTATAGTCACTGCACCAGTGCAAAGGATCAACGCTCTTCGTCGCATGGCAAGGGTTCGTTGGGGCAACAATCCTATGTCCATGCTTAAATTGAATGATGCGCTTATAACAAACCGCATTCTTTATCAGCTGCCCCTGATTTCACCATCACCGAGTCAGTTCGAACGCCTAAAGGCGGTGCACAGAAAGGGTCTTCGCTTGGCGATGGGAGTCCCTCAGGCGGCTTCAAACACGAAGGTCACCAATGAAGTCAAGTCTCTTCCACTCCGCCTTTTGGCGTCTCAGGCTTTAATGACGCAGCTGTGAAGACTGGGCGAGTCCTCCACAGGCATGGCGCTTCTCTGGCGGCTAAGATCAAGAACTGGCTAACATTTCAACGCGGCACTAAACACATTTCGATATTTAGGCTTGAAACTGCCAAAACGGCGCCCTATGGACCCGCCATGGTCCTTGTGGATGTTGCGTGTAACTTCGGCGTACCCAATCTGCCAGCGAAGCGCACCATGCCAGCCGCGGAAGCAAAATTTCTTGCGCTGGACCACTTGAGCACCATGAAACGCAGCCACCTACAAGTGTACACCGACGAATCAGTGTGCACACAAACGGATAGCTGCGCAGCGGCTTTCTGCATACCCTGCCTTGGCGTGTCTTGGTCGGGCCGCATGAGTCGCGTGGTTTCGTCCACAACGGTAGAAAGCGCTGCAATCACGGCGGCTTTGCGAAAATTGCGATCCTTTTCTGCACGAGATGTTGTAGTGCTGACGGACTCCGAATCAGCGCTACAAAGACTAAATCGTGGCCTACCTCAAGAAAAGTTACCAGGCAATCTCTGGCACTAATTAAACACCTAAATGGCAAGAGTTTTAATATAAAGTTCCAGTGGATCCCATCCCACGCTGGCATTGAAGGCAATGAAAAGGCTGATGCCCTTGCATGCGAAGCACGTACATCTGTTCCAAAAGTAAAAACTCCCAAGACTTACCAGAACAACAAAGATGTGATACGCAATCATTTCAAGGCGATCTACAAGTTTCCACACCAAGCATGTGTAATTCATGGACTTTCTCGTGAACAAGCGACGCTGTTGTACCGCATAAGAACCGGCTCCGCATACACCCCGGCCTGGTCATTCAAGACTGGGAGATACGCTTCCCCGTTCTGTGCCTTCTGTGGTGACATCGGGGAGATTGAACATTTCATTTGCTTAGCCCACAGTTTGATATGCAAAGAGCAGCGATGATCCGCACCTTGCGAAAAGGCTGTCATAGGCACCGGACAGTTGATGACGTCATTTTTCTTGAAGGACCCGCGGCAACTAGGAGGAACGTGCAACGAATTTTGTTGGTCTTCCTGCGAGACACTGGGCTGTCTGACACGTGGTGACAATTTCCAAATTCAGGAGATGCTCAGGCGGAACGATTGCCGGCCATGCAGGCCAGGCTAACCCCGCCTGCTGCTACACCACCACCACCACCACCGCATGCTCTGCGGCCATCTTAAGTTAGACACGGGAAATTTTCGATGCGCTCTTGCTCTCTCTTTGCTTTTCTGTCCGCTTCTCGCATGTTTCTGGATTTTGAATTGTTTGCGCACCCAGTTTTTGTTATCGGTGTTCTGAGTCACGTCGAATATATGCGTATTCCCGAAGGTCGGGCAAACACGCGTTATGCTCGCTAGGAGAAACAGCGGTGGAACGACCGCGCCGGTCTACAATGCTCACGCGCTTGAGTAGTTAACTTACAGTAAGTTGCATCACAACAGAAATAGGTATAATTAACTACCTAACTGCTGTTTAGGTTGCAAATGAGTCAGCTTTGTGGCCTGTGTTTCAGCTATGGAGGGAGCAGACGGCATAGCCAGGCATGGCAGACGCCACAGCGGATGCAGTCAGCCGCAGTCAGCATCAAGCGCGCAGATGGCCCGGGGCTACTCGGGCTGGCTCGGGACATTTAGATCACGTGCATGTGACGTAGCCACCTGTGAGCTGAGGCGTCCGCGAGCCGTCCACGAGTGATCCGGGACTTGGTAAATCGATGAAGCTCATTGATTGTGATTATCGACAGCTTTGCGCTGGACAACGCGTTTTTCTGCTTCACGGCATCCATAAGGTAAACAAAATGCGCGGAGAAGCGAACAGGCAAGATTTCAAGGAATCATAAAGGAAAACGCCGAGCGCTTCATGGCAGGCGCACACTACCATGCTAAACTATACTCGCGCTCTCTAAATGGGTGCATAAAAATTGGAGGGAAAAATCAGTAGCGAGCATCATGTGAAAATATTGAATCCTATGCAGCCTCGAGAAATTGGAATTCCGGCTTTTTCTGAATGACTAATACAACAATTTTTTCGTTATCTGCTAGGAGTAGTGGAATAACAAAAATGCACAAATAACAAACTCACAATTCAAAAGTAGGCCCGCTCTTTGTAGCACGAAGGGAAAATTGGCCACTCATTTTCCCCCAGAACAAGTTGCACAAGAATGTTGCGATTATGGACACCTGCCCACGACAGCCTCCCCGTTGTTTACTGCAAAATGACGTGTCAATCATTCCATTTTTGGCCATCCCACCAAAAGGCACATTGCAACGCAGGGAAGCAAGCTGTCAACCGTTTTCAGGCACACATGCTCTTTTCACAACAACAAGACTACATCCTGGATAGATAAGATTAGCCGATACAGGTTGCATCTTTCCCTATGTTACAGCCACAACCAACGTAGTGGTGTCGGGTGGCATTTACCAAAAAGAGAAAGGATATCGATTAAACGCAATAGAGAGAACTAAACCATGGACGAGTAAAAGTAAAAAAACACTATTGAAGTAAATGAGAAACGTTGCGAAGAATAATTACTTGACGACGATGAAACCACTGTTACGCTATTGTTTCGGTTTATTAACGTCTTGTAGCAAATACTGGCTAGCCTGGCAATGTAGATCGCGCCCGATTATATATTTAGCGTAAAATATCATAAAAAACCTTGCCATCAGTACACGCAACAAAATTGAGGTAAGTATTAGCGCTTTCGGGCTTGTTTATATATTTTGGAACTGTTCTTGACATAGATAGCAACCAAAAGCAGCATTCTTTGCAATGACATTGCTGCGTTTTTTTTTTGTGAATTAGGACAAAAGCGGCCACCATAAGCAAACTTTGCAATCAATTCTCGCTGCCCCAATCAGCAAACTGCCTTGCTCATTACCATTTCCAGAAAGACACTAATGCGTTTCCCAAGAGGAGATGGATTCGCTGTCGTCCTCCGCAGTCTGGGTATTAAATGCGCGCCTCTCATTACTTTCTTTTTCCGATTACAGGCTACTGCCTATCGTGCAACATGCAAATTGTTTCGTCCGTCGGTTCGATGAAACACGAGGAGTGCTGCTGGTTTCGGCATAATACCCCGCAATTCTCTCGGATGTCTGAGGAGAGAAAGCGTCGCTCTAAGCCCGATTGCGGGAGCGCATCTTTCGGAATAAGACCTTTGCTAATGTGCAAGTCACGAAAATTGCTTAGGCGTGAAATGGCGGTTTCGAGTGAAAACACGATCTTCGAAGATGCGGATCGAATGCCTAGCCTCGGCTTCTGATTCCACGTGAAGACGAGCACTGTTTACGGCCATCAGGCACATGAGAACTCGCAATTTTCAGCTCCCTGAATTCATTGGTGGGGTCTTCTACGTATTCTGTTCTGTTGAGTTATGACTGTTTTGCTGTGGAGAAGTTGAGGTCTATTGTAGCTCTCTGTGTCTAGAGGTGTTTTGTTAGTTATTATTCTTATTCAGCCGAGTTGCTAAGGCTGACTGAAGTATTAATACAACACCACACCAAAAATGCCTAGCTCGTGATGATTGGTCATGGAATGCCAATCTTCCAGGATTATATGATGATACGTGTATAGAACCGTCGTTCCGGCACACCTGAAATGGCACCCAAAAGAAGGAAGACGACAACGTGGTTGTTGTGGGTTCGACTCTCAAGCTTCTCATATTGGCCTGCGTGACGGTGCGCTCTTTAAGCTGTTAGGAAGACCCGCTATTGGCGAATAAATCATCCCCGTAACATCTTTTGGTGGAGGTGCGGGGTAGGGGGTAAACGTCCTTCTTGGTGATCCGATTCAGGTGGCGATAGTCGACGCAAAAGCGACAGGTGTTGTCCTTCTTTTTAACTAAGACCACAGAGGATGCCAAGTACTCGATGAAGGCTCAATAACGTCTTTGCTCAGCATTTTCTCGACATCCGTCTGTATAATTTGGCGCTCAGCATGCGACACGCGATAAGGGCGTTTGTGGAGTGGGCTGGCGTCGCCGGTGTCGATGCGGTGGGATTACGGCACTTGTGCGGCCAAGGGGACGGTCGTCGACGTCAAAGATATCGAGGTTGGAAAATAGAGCTGCCCGGAGCGCTGCAACTTGAGAAGGTAAGAGGTCGCCGGATATCATTTGTCGAGGAACACCTCATATTGCGGTGTGATGACAGGTTTCGCCACGGTCTTAGTGTAAGGGGTAAAAGAACAAATCGAACATTCATCAAGGGTGGAAAGATCTGCTAAAGTGATGCCTTGAGGAAGAACTTGGGTCGACGTAGAGAAGTTCAGAACTGGAAGTAGCGCCGTGTTGTTAGCAACAACCACTAAAGTATGTGGTAGTGCGATGTGGTGCGTAAGGATCAAATCAATGAGGGGAGCCACCAGATAGTCTCCAGCAGGAACAGACAGAAAGGGCGACACGGGAATGTACATAGCAGCCTGGGGCGGTTGCCATAGAAACTTCACGGATTGTAGCTGAGCGTGACTTGGTGGAGTGAAATCGGTGAACAACGGCAATTCGAGCCGTAAGATACCGATAGAACAGTCTATGAGGGTGGAGTGAGCGGTTAAAAGATCAATTTCAAGGATGACGTCGTGTGGGCAAGCATCCAGGACTGCGAAGAGAACGGAAGTGTGGTGGCCGACAACAGTAACGCGGGCAGTGAACATGCCAAGCACCGATGTTCGTCTTCCGTTGGCCACTCGAACAGTAGAGAACATAGCAAGTGTGAGAGTCTTTTTCAGGTGAGATAGAAGTGTTGAACTCATAACAGATAATTGGGCACCAGTGTCAATTAGAGCAGTAATGGCGTGGCCATCAACGAACACTCGAAGTCAACTGCGTCTTAATTTGTAGCCGATTGAGGGTCTTCGTTCCGAGTCGTCAATGAGCCGCCACCTCCAGGAGCTGCACTCGTTAGTTTCCCGGGGGATGACCAAATTAAGCCGGTGACGGAGAGCAGCGGCGTTGAGGGGAGCGTGATGGCCGACCCTGAGGTACGGCGAGCGGCTAGACTAGTTTCTTTGGGCGACGACGTCAGCGTAGGACGGTTCGGAGCGTGGACATGAACGGCGAGGTGAAGGGTCCTGAAGAGAGTCATCCGTAAAAGCGGGTTGCAAGTAGTGTCCACGGTCCTGATGGCAGTTGGCATTAGGAAAGATTGACCGAAAATACCACCTGTTGTGGCAATGGCGGGAGCTGTGCCCAACTCGAGAGCAAAAAAAGCAGTTGGGTTGATCATCGTGCGTGCGCCATTTCGGTAGCGTGGTAGAAACCGAGGAGTCGAAGCTGCCGCAGCGACAAGTGGAGCAGAGTGGTGGTCAATGTTGTGGACGGAAGTGCTCATAAGCTGCGGCACGGGCCTGACGGGCTGGGGATCCTGGACGTCCAAGTTAGCAAACTCCTGACGTACGACGGCTTAAATAAGCGAGACTGTTGCCCAGTTGTCTTGCGCAGACTGATAGGAAGCGGATGCCACGGCCTCCAGCTCCTGGCGAACAATCCTTTCGATATTGACAGGAGGCGCAAGTGAACGGGGCGCTGCAGAATCCTCCCAAGACTAAGTCGCAGCGGTGTTCGGTAGTCTCGTGAAGTGGCGGGTTATTCGCCTGCATTTAGCTTGTTCATATCGTCGGCATTCGGTATGATGGAGTCGACAGTGGTACAGTTCTTACACATTAGTATGTTGAAAGCATCATCAGCAATGCCTCTCAACACGTTGCTGATCTTGTCCGCCTCGGGCATGTTTTTGTCAGTCTTCCGGCACAGTGCCAGTACGTCTTAAATGTACGTGACGTAGGCCTCCATCGATGATTGAACACGCGACGCGAGTTCCTGCCTGGCTGCCATCTGACGAGCAACGAACCGACCAAACAGGTCGCGAAGTTTTTGCTTGCATGTGTCCGAGCTGGTTAAATTTTATTCATGCGTCTTGTACCAGGCGCATGCCGTACCCCGTAAGTAGAACAGAATATTTGCCAGCATAAGCGTCTCGTCCCACCTGTAGTGCTTGCTGACGCACTCGAATAATGCGAGCTATTCTTCGATTTCCGTGCTGTGCGTCCCGGAAATCGTGCCAGGGTCAAGAAGATGCGGGGGAATTACACGTGATGGAGCCGGCACGGATGGCGAGGCCTGAGTGCCGGTTTCAGGCATCGCGGCTGGACAACGCTGGCGTCCACTGCGGAGTTCCATAGCCTGTTTGTGCGAAGACCCCGCACCTTCCACCAAAAGATGTTACGGGGATGATTGATTCCCCAACAGACAATGTATATATATATATATATATATATATATATATATATATATATATATATATTGTGACGACGGAGACCGAAACTG
This sequence comes from Rhipicephalus microplus, assembly GCF_013339725.1. NCBI lineage: Eukaryota > Metazoa > Arthropoda > Arachnida > Ixodida > Ixodidae > Rhipicephalus > Rhipicephalus microplus. Next base: position 127,142 of record NW_023611628.1, read on the forward strand.
GCACTCTGGCAGAGATGCGCATGCTAGGCGAGCGAGGAAGACGAAGCAGAATAAGAACAGCTGGCCCAGGATCGGGTGTTGTCTCTTTTCTCTTCATTACAATGGCACAGTTCGACAAGTGAATCATCTGCGGGAAGCCACCGGTACGTGTCTTTGTGGTTCATTGGCATCACGGGCTTCTCCATCGAGGAACGCCGTTCACGCTTCCTTGGCAATGGGGTCCCACCGGTCGCTTCAGCTACCCTTCAAACCACCAGTGGACGGCGTCCAGCCTTCCCCTGGGGTTGAAGGGCTTGACCTTATTGACACCCTGCCACCGTTTCACGGCAGGTATCCGCACCGGCTCCTGTCCTTTGGGAATGCCGCTTACGCTTCCCATGGCCTACATACCTGTTGCCGCACTCTTTCAACATACGAGCTGCCAGGGAACGCCGTCCAGGCTTCTCTGCTCGTCAACCTCACCGGCGTGAGTGCTGCAACCACTACTCATTCGAAGACCGCGATAAATGACTCTTTGGACTTCACAGTCTACAGCGCCTCGAACCTGCGGCGTACCATCGCACTACTCCGCGTCAAGACCAACGAACTGACAGCGTCAATCTCCGAGCGAGCTCCTACAATGTTGCCAGAATTGCGTGCCACTAACGCCGTGTTGGATGTAGCTGCCTCGCACGACCTTGAGGCAAGCCATTGGAGCAACGCAGGCAGTTTTGGGGCACCCTCCTGCAGCTCTCAGACCAGCTCGACGGCGTTGCCTCAGTGATATCCGCATTCTCACGTGCCGCCCCACCATCGCCGTCCACCTACGAACTGCCGGAATTCGACGGGGTCCTGAACGACGCCGACAGCTGGGTGGCAACCGCCAACGCGCAAGCAATGCGCGCGGCCTGGACAGAGAATCAGAAATGGTATGTTGCCATAGACCATCTTCGGGAAGGTGCAGCGGCGTGGCACCGGTATGAAGGTTGGAAGCGGCAGTCATGGGCGGAGTGGAGCTTCTAGCTCATAGCTGCTTTCGGTCCGATTCCCTGTGCCACCTGCCCATGTAACTCGACCTTCTCTCAGGATGGAACTCGGGAAAAGCCCGACCTAGAGGATGCGATTCGAGCCCCTACCATCCTGTCATCTCTCGGTGACCAATATGTAGGGAACAATCACGATTATGCAACTCTGCCTTGCACAGGCATTTCTGCTGTCGTATTTAGAGCTCCTGAGGAGCATCAGCCCGACGGTGCAGCTGTGTCCGGCGGATCCCTGATGGCAAGCTGTGCGCAACGCTCTGCAAGAGGCCCCAACGCAGGCCGTCCGGTCGACTAGAGGCACCGGCCCCCATCCTACTGGACATTCTACCACCTAATGAGACAGGTCTTTCCGCTGAGACTAATAACATCCCATCTGACCAGATGGAAGATGGTATGCGTGCGTCGCATGTACTGCCTGAATCGGTAGAGTCTCCGATTTTCGGAACGGCTTCCGTCGAGGATTTCCCGCCAGTACACAGCGTGGCTTCGAGAATCGCTGACTTTAGAGCATCCGGGAGCCCTATAGCGACAACGCTGCGCAAACACGGACTACGCAAGTCACGGTGCCGGAGCCACGCCACAGGTCAGCACGAGGACGTCACCCCAAGATCGTGCAGATGTCTAATCGCACCGAAAAACATCTCTCGATCCGCAGAAAATTGCGCAGACGGCTGCATATGATGCTACGCGTTTCGTTGCCGGATCCACCGTTTCCTGCCCTGTTTTCTTAAATGTGGTGGGACAAAAGAAAGTGTTCTGTGACCAACCTGCGACCATGTCGATCCAGTTGGGGCCACCCGCCAAAACCATCTTCAAGAAAACCACACCACCGCAGGAAACATGTACCACAAGAATACCTGCTCGGTCCACCAGAGGAAAACTGGATTCGAACTACTTTCTCGGAAATCTCGCAGCGTAGCTGAAGCTGTAGACTGCTACACGACAGTCAATGTCGTCCCACGGAGTCATCATCAGCAAAGGGACCAACCAGGACCCAGTCCCCACCACGACATGGCGAACGACCCAGGCGACATAGCCAGTGTCGGCCGCAAGAGCCAATTTCGACAAACTTCCAGCGTGGTCGGGGCCGACCACGATGATGCAGCCAACCCCGCCCACCTGAAGCAATGTCAACTGCTGCAGCTAGCCTCACCCACATGAACATTGTCGTGTGGCCCATCGACAATGCTTGCAGTCATGACCGAGTGTGACGACGAAGACCGAAACTGGCACTCTGGCAGAGACACGCATGTTAGGCGAGCGAGGAAGACGAAGCAGAATAAGAACAGCTGGCCCAGGATCGGGTGGTGGCTGGTGTCTCTCCAATACAATATATATATATATATATATATATATATATATATGTGTGTGTGTGTGTGTGTGTGTGTGGTGTGTGTGTGGTGTGTGTGTGTGGTGTGTGTGTGTGTGTGTGTGTGTGTGTGTGTGTGTGTGTGTGTGTGTGTGTGTGTGTGTGTGTGTGTGTGTGTGTGTGTGTGTGTGTGTGTGTGTGTGTGTGTGTGTGTGTGTGTGTGTGTGTGTGTGTGTGTGTGCGCGCCGGTGTTGTAACTCGCGAAAGCAGCAAGAATTCGATACGTTGTCATGAGTAATAAATTGCGTCGAGGATGCGGGAATCGAGGCCAGCCCGCTGCCTCGGCGCGGGCTTTGCCGCCTTTCCTGCCGTTCTCCTTTCCCGACATGTCTTCTCTCCTCTGCTGCCTGCCGCGCTGGGAGAGCGTAGTAACGTTTAACCCCCTCACCCGGTAGCGGATGTTGACTGTGGCGCCGCGCGCGGAGTCTCCCGAGAGGTTTTGCGCGCGTGCGTCAGGAGCGGGCGAGATACTTTCCGGGACTGCAGGCGGTGAGCCACGCTTTCTTTTCCGTCCGTCTACTCCCGTCACTCGGGGCTCGTCGGACTTCGCTGACGGCGCCTCGCGTCCGAGGCGAACGCTCACTTTTGTTGCCCTGTTGCGTACGTTGGGCCGAAGGGTGGTACGGTGTTCTAGTGCGTGGCCTAGCTACGCCGACCTGTCTCCCTCCGAAGCCAACGCGAGTGCCTTTGCCCTCGCTTGAGCAACTGGGCCTTGATCCCGGTGTCTCCATTGATTACCTTTACCGCGGAGACGTGCTCATGGCACCCTATGTAGTACTTTCATGCCCGTGGCGTGGATAAGCCTATTTGCTTTCCCGTCGCGCCTCTGAAACGGGCTGTACTGCGTTCGGTGGCCACAGACAATAAAGTGTTGCGACTTTTAGCAGTATCGTGTTCTCGCCACGGCGACGGTTAACGCGTACCCTGCGGCTCGCTAAGACCGGACTCACGCTAGTGGCCGTACTCCTTCGGGATACGTGTCATTACAAGAATAAGAAAATCAGTCTGATATATCTCGTGCACAGCAAGAATGCCCAGCTATGTTTTTGTGGGAGCACATTTAACCATGAAACTCAAAGGAAATGCACAATTACTTGGCGGACTCTAGTTTCCCTAAAGAAACTTCAAAATGAAACTACATGAAACGTCCCCATCTGAATGTCATTGTAAAAAACACTATGTAGGGACATATCGTGGTAGCAGTTAAAGAAATAAATGCGTAGGAGGCGCGTGACAAAAATTTACCCCAGTTCTATCCAGTTTGACATATGCGTAAACAGTGGAGCTTCGGTTCATGTGTTTCCCCGGTGACTTTGAATATTTTTTGCGATTTTGTGCAGGTGTGTGCGATTACGTTGAATGCAAAGCAGGGATGCCCCGAGAAAAAAATTGAGCAATATTCACACCATTGCCCCCCCCCCCCTCTTGCTATATCTACCCCAACGCCGCCTATACTAGGCACGATCACCACGAGACGTATACTTGCAAACGCTTGAGCCATACTTCCAATAGAAATAACTGTGCAGCACTAAAGGACAAAGGACGGAATACGTACACATAGGTGGCACCCACCGCTGTGCTGCTCCCTCTTCGTCCACGACCGAGGCAGAGTATGTGATCTATGGGTGCATGGGAAAACTAAGAGTGTGGCTACCCTTGTCGCTGATGTGTTGTACAACGCGGCCCTAGAGCAGCTTCATGGCTGAAATTGTCAATTTACCTTCAGTAGCAGCTCCAGTCTTGAGAAGCTTCGGTTCTTCTCGTAGACGCTGACTCATGCGGTTCAGTTTCATAATTTGCATATCAGTCAGCCAATGCCAGAGCGTGAGCAGAAAAGAAAAGCACATGGTTTTATTCATTAAGGTCCCAAGAGGTGGGTTACTAAATGCAAGTGCAACTGTTGGTTGTACACGAAGCCGAAGGAAAAAAATGCGTGTTAGGCAGTTGTTTTTAGGGACGAAGCTGTTTAAGGCGTGGGTCTATACATCCTCTGAGGTAATTAGGTGTAGTAGTAATAGGCAGCCACCTCTAGTTTAGTTCTTGCAGTGTTGACTGGATGCCGTTGGTTGATGCGAAATGTTACAAACTACATGGCCTCCAAGATTGCGGGTGTGCGGCGGGCTTTTCTACAGCCGTCCCAATCGCACGGAGAGCACGTGTTTCCAGAGGTAGGCGTGGCCCGCTGTTTCCTCCGCACCGCGGCGCTCTTTCTTTCAGTCGAAAAGGCTGCCGCACTGTTAGCGTAGTTTCTATGTGCGAGAAAAAAATGGTTTTGTACTTTTATATAGCTTTGTGTTCATTTCGAAATTTCGGGGCAAAGAGTACGAGAGGCAAATTCAATGCCGGGGCATTTCCTTTTCAAATTTAGTTTTTATTTTGCTGCACATTGGTGCCACCAATGTTAGAGCATTAAAAATTGCGATGCCTCTGCAAAAGATTCACACGGGCTCGAAACTGCTCTTCGAAGTTTGTGGGCTGTGTAGAAGGCAGGGGGGGGGGGGGGGGGCAACAGCGAAAAGGAAAGAAAAATGGCAGCCTGATCCGCAAGCATGGTCACACGACTGCAGCGTTCTACGTCCATGAATTACTTTTTACACTCGATGAAATGAATTTTTATTGCTCTGATTGAACTAGCACTGCTTTTCATTGTAACATTGTTTCGAGAATTTTCGTAGACCCTATTGTGGTCACAGCTGTGGCACGACGTAGTTTTATTGCTTCTTAGAAGCGTTCTTCGCTTCTTAGGCTGGCACACCGGCCGTCCAGCCGTACTCGCCACAACAGGTCTTCCCTATAGATCAGGCACACTCAGTGGCACTTGTCGGTGACAAGCACAACGTTGTTCAGAGCGCGAAAGATGAATAAACAAAATTAGAGCATATGCATGCGGTGAATGATTAGTGGGGTGAAGCCTCCATTCATTCATGCGTCCGTCACGGCATTCGTTCGTCCATGCGTCCGTTGACTCCTATACCACTACAGCACGCATCGGACGGACGAACGGTTTACCCCACTCATCATATCATTCAGTCCGTGGATATGCTGGCTACACTGGATAGAACTATGAACGATGAAGTGATGCTATAAAAAGCTTCGTTCCTAAAAGCAACAAAACCGCATAGCGTTACGCATCGCAGCTGTGTTAGCGCACCTGTAATAATTCTGTAAACAGCGTCGAATTTCAATCAGCTGGTAGTTCCACGAAATAAACAAGAAAGTGACCCATTTATTTGCATGCAACCCGTGAGCGCAGAATGCGGCATTCTGATTTCGCTTGTGGATTGAGTTGTCTGTTTTTATTAAATGTGTAGCATTTTCTATTCACACCTACTCGATTGCAAATCAGGCGTTGGCGGCGCCAGTGACGCTTGCATGTTCCAGTAGGAAACGTTAGTAGAAGTAGAAGAGTCAAAAGCCGACTTCTGCTGTCTCTCATTCCCAGTTGCAGCCAATGTTTACCTCCAAGGTAGTGCCTGGAGAGATTTCTCCTGTGCGTAATTAAACAATAAAAAAGTTTTGTTCAAAACGCCGTTGATTGATGAAATAAACCAACGAAAGGTGCCAGATGTTTTCTAAAGGCAAAAGGAAAAGATGCCAGATGTTTCTAAAGCAAAACAAAAAGAATACGCCAGCTGCTTTACGAAAGACGCCAGGTGTTTTCTAAAGCAATGGTTTTTTATCGAAACCATAGTGATACTGGTTTGTAGTTGCCGATACTCGTTGCCGTCGCTGTGTGCTCATATGGTACATTGAGCACTATCTGACAGGAAAAGGTTGCTACGTTATACTCGCTGGGCGTAACGTCCTTGGTTTTAGAAAGGTTTAGCGAGCATTGGGCCACAGTGCCATAAATACAGTGAACTAGTATATACCATGAACTCGAGGTGGTTAAAGCGGGAAGTATATCTGAAGCGCAAGCCGTAAGAAAGTGTGCGTGCGCCAGCTCTCGTTTAGTCCTTAAAATGACCGCTGGACGGCGGTGCTTCTATATGGGGAATATATGATGAAAAGATGCGAGATGCTGGTACTTGGAGTGTTGAATAGATGGACGAACGGACACACAGACAGATGCATGGATGGACGCATGAACGGACGCAGGGTCGGATGCATGGACGAACGCTGGGACAGACGCAGGAATAGACGCACGCACGGACGGGTGGATGGACGCATGAACGGTCACACAGACAGACGCATGGATGGACGGAAGCAACAACGAATGGACGGAGAAATGTTTCGCCCCACTCTCCATATTCCACTCCGTGAATATGCTGCCATTTTTTTTCTTTATGCAATTCTACCAAGGGCAAGGGGTTGCTCGAGCGCGCGTTTGGCACCCGGCGTACGGCGCCAAACGCAAGCGCAGATTCCCTCAGAGAAGACGCGGAGCCGGACCGGGAACCAAGATTACTGACCGGAACCCGGGCCGCAACTGTCACCTGCCAGCGGCTGCCGCGTGCCCCAAGCGCACCCTCGATCTCCATTGTGTCTTTTTGTAGTCTAATGTGCAGGAGGGCACGCATCAGTATGACATATTCCTGATATTAAACGTAAGAAACCAGATTTGACGTCACTTTTTCTAACAGGATGAAAACTACAGCATTGACACAGTATCAGTCGTATAAACCATAACCAGTCGGCAATTAATTAATTAATCGCTACTATTGAATCAAACATTCTTCTTGACTTACACTCCAAAATCGTCTCTCCTCTATGCAGAAGGCCAGCGACGCATGCACGCAATGTAACCACGCCAACGCCGCAGCATGAGCCCGTCAGTAAGAAATAATACCCGCTGGAGAGGAACGGTCACTGAGCCGACCTAATTCGGCGCTCAGCATAAGTAACTGCCCTGCTCTGCTCTTCCTTGAACTGTGCCGGCGCCGTCAAGTCTGGCGCCAAAGCCGCGCTGTAAAAGAGTACAACGCTTGCACTCACCCGCGAGTCTTCCCCTGTTTCTCTTTCCAACTACCTCCCGAGGGGCTGCAGAAGCAGGTTACAGGGAGGAGGTCTAGACTACGTCTAGACTGAACGTCACTGGCTCTGCGACGACCACGGGCTGGTTACAGGAGCGCTTTCGGTATTTATGGTGACCCATTCGCACTGCGAGTTCTACGGTGTTCAGTGAATATGTCGGGGAATGTAAGCACGTACATCGAGGAGTTTTGCTTGTTGGAGAAGAACGCCACACGCGTTCAGAGTTTCGTGTATCTGGTATGAAACACTGCGCGTTGCATAGCAGTGACAGTTGACACTTTTTATTCTTCAGTAGTCTACCTCGACGAATACTTGGTTTTCTGAAAGACGCCATTCAGCCGCATAGGTCGTTCCTTTGATTTGCATGCTGTTGAGAATACTGTAATTGAACACGATACTGATAATGCCATTGTGCTACCAAAACATTATCGAAAGACAGATCACGAAAAAAGGGGACGATGATAACTCAAGCACTTTCACTGTGAAGGACGTGGGGAGTAAATGTAGGTCGGCTCAAGTAGCTTTTCACAATGTTCCGGCAAAATTACGTTTCAGTGGTTACCCAGTCACTGTGGAATCATCGGCAATAAACGGGCCTGATCAAGCTGCCCACTCAGCCCACACAGAAGATCATAAACTACGACTACCACTTTCTAGGACAGATGCTGCACGAAAGGTCCGCAGGATTGCTCGCCGGCAAACCACATCACAATGGAATCAGCCACACTTCAAGCATGCTCATCTGTACTGGCTTGACTCTATGCTATGTCTTCAAGTCCCGTCAAGGCTTTGCCGAGCAGACCAGACCCTGTTATGTAGGCTGTGGTTGGGCGTTGCGTTTACCAACGCCTACGCTTTCCGCATTGGGATGGCCGACACCGCAGCCTGTGGCCACTGTGGCAAAGAAGAAACGATCCAACATATTCTTTGTGACTGCCTAGAGTATAGTAAACAACGACTATGCCTTCGCAAGGAACTCAGCAAATTAGATAATCAACCACTGTCGGAGCAAGGAATTCTACAATATCGACAAGATGCAACTTCATAGAAGAAGGCCCTGAAAGCGCTTCTACACTTTTTGCGATCGACCGGCCTTACTGAACGGTTGTAGCTAGGACGCCCTTCCTGTGTGTGTTTTCGCGCGTGCGTTTTTTTTTCTCTATCTACCCCCTCTTTCTTGCCCCTATTTCCCCGCCCCCAGCGCTGGGTTGCAAACCAGATGTCAATATCTTGTTAACCTCCCGGCCTTTCCTTTCTCTCTCTCTCTCTCTGGCAGAATTACTTATCACAATATTATGTGGCACAATCACGGCACTTAATTATCTAGAGCGTAAGTGGTATTCGGTTCACCACCTGATAAATATCGGTACACAATAAAATTGTGATACGAACTTTAACGATAGGAAGGCAATGTATTTCAACGACGATAACTAGCTCAGTTCTCAGCTATAAACGCGTCTCCAGAAAGGGCGAATGCTAGAGTGCTTCCGTCACAGACAAAATAATACTTCCTTACAACGGTCTATACAAGAAAATTTCAGCAGCTGCGATGCTTTTATTTGCCAATTTGACCAAAATAAAAGCAGCAACAGAAAAAATACTTGCCCTCAGTGCAGCCAGAATATTTGTTAGTGGTGATTTTTTGCTCACATGCGAGAAAAAAAACGTACGCACGCTGAAATCTCGCGCGCTCTGCTTTCTGCCGTGGTGTCCGCCACTCGAGGAACCCATATTAAGCACGCCCTCTAGCGGTAGCCGGGCGCGTGAGGTGAGATTCAGTGGTTTTGCTGGGGAGCGCGGCAATTGGGACGGCCAGAGAGAACCACGCCACGCACCCACATTCTCGGAAATTATGTAAGAAACTACATGGTGGCACTTGGAGTGTTCACTAGATGGCGGTACCTGGAATTGATGATGAAAGATGCAGGATGTTATACTAGGAATGACGTCACATATGACGCGTGTCCTTGGTGGAAGGCAATCATTCGATTAAAGACTGCGACGTACGCTAGGGGGAGCGTTGTAGTAAAACTCGTTCGCTACCAAGATCCTGACGTACGAGGGCGGGGGGACCAAGCGGCATGGCATACACACACAGCATTTCTCACGTCTATAAATGATGGTCGAGTCGGCAAATTACACGGAAAATTGACGGTTTACCGATGATTCCCTCCGGAGCTTTGCCCAATCATTATCCTTCACCTCGTGGATATGCTCTTATTTTTTTTAGGTTTTAAAGTGGACAGAGCCACTGTGCTCGCCGCATTTTTTTAAATGCGAAGCATTTTTAGGGAACTTCGGTGACTTTGAGCGTATCTATCTATTTATCTATCTATCTATCTATCTATCCGCCTACGAGGTTTAGCTCTCCTGGCCGTTTCGATAACGATATCGATACCAAACTTGGTATGGGATAACAACTGTATGAAGAACGTATTTGTTTAGTTGTAACACGAAAATCATAACATGTATGTCATGAATGTCATGATTTACATTTCATGGTCCTGCAGCTCTTGTGGTGGTTCTGTTCACATTGCATGTTGCAAAACTGGTATGATATGGCATGGTCGCATGGTGAACACGAGCGACAGATCCTAACAAGAAAATCAAGACATGCGTGTCATGCAAGAACACGACTACATGCCACGCTCGTGATGCACTCGCGGCCGTTTCGCTAGCGTCACATATACCAAGTTTGGTATTACGGTACGTGAATGGAAGACGAAGGTATGATACTGGTGCAAAGATGATAAACATGAGATGCGCGTCATGTAAGAACATGACTACAAGCTACGCTCATGATGCGCTCGCGGCCATTTCGCTAGCTTCACATGGACCAAACTGGGCATTACGCAGCGCGAACGGATGACATAAGTGAATGACACGTCCAATTATGATAATCACGACATGCGTGTCAATTTACGACATGACTACATGTCACACTCATGATACGCTCATGGCCGTTTTCCTAGCTTCACATATGTCAAATTTGGTATTACGGGACGTCAATGAATGACGAAGGTACGGGATTGGTGCAAACATGATAGTAATGAGATGCGTGTCGTGCGAGAGCATGACTACATGCCACAGTCAAGGCAGCAATTCATTTCGACGTGACGCGGTGCGCGTGCTCACCGGCGTTGCCACGGCAGGCATCGGTCCTGCCATATACTCGCAGGCGCTCGCCGCGCTGCGTTGCTTTGACGCATGCGCGTTTCAGCGCGTATGGCGTCCCTCCGTCACGAAAAGAGGGAGACGCAGTGTTGTCTTAGAGCGCATCAGCGCGAAATGCAGCATGTCGCCTTTCGTGCTGGTTGCCGTCGGACCACGCCGACGGACGCTGGTTGGGTCGGTCACGCCCGGCGTCAGACTATATAGAGCTCGCGTTCTGCTAACGTAGCGTCATTGTATCCAGCGTGCGCACGCGTCAACGCTACATTGGAGTATATTGGGCCCTTCATGATGTGCTCGCGGCTGTTTGGCCAGCTCCACATACACCAAATTTGGGGTTACCTGACGTCAATGGATGAAAAAATATATGACTGGTGCAAACATGATAATCTTGACACGCGTGTCATGTAAGAAGATAACATGCCACACTCGTAGCATGCTCACGGTCACTTCGCGAACTCCACATATACCAAATTTGGTATCACATGACGTGGTTAGATTATGAAAGTAAGCGACACAACCAAACATAGTAATCATGATACGGAAGTAATGTACGGCATCATTTACCTCCATCTCTTAACGTTTGTTGATTTAAAGTGACATATCAACAAATCTCATTCGTGCTTCGCATATCATTGATTCTCACTGTGAGTGGGATCTGCCAATTTTTTTTTTTTGAAAAATCGTGCACGTTATAGTGGATAGTTGACCACGCGTGTGCCATATAAATATTTTTGTTATATTTGTAGCTAATTGAGTTTCATCGATTAGCTTCTGTGTTTATTTTCCTGCAAAGCACCACTTAACATTGGTTTACGCGATCAGTGGCATTATGTCTCCTATCAAACGTGTAACTTCATGAGACTATATTTGAGAAAGTAAGAGCAGGAAAGTTACAATTGTGTTACTACTTTACGTGCAGTGTAAATGGGCGATATCAGTGATAGCGGCTATCAAAATCAATACCTTTGAGCAAGCGAATATTGAAGTGATAAAAGAATCTTATTCCACATTACTTCTGTATGAATTTAGGAGCATGCATGAACAGCCATGCGTAAAAATATTTCACCCTCTCCCACAGCAGCACATATTAACACATATCAGGTTTAAAGCATGAAAGCGCTATGCTGCGCCAAATTTGTGTCCCTGTCAGACACGCTGGAGTAAAGGTGGTGGGTCAGTGGTCGCATTTTGAACTCTGTCGACATGCTTCAATAGAGGGGGAATGCTGGATGTTTGTGTTGTGCACTATTAGTACACGTTAAAACACTATATTTGGCACTTTCATACATCGCAAAAGACTAGTAGCTGCTTACACAATGCACTTACTTCTTATTCAGCCTGCACTATTCTAAACATTTATGTTCGTGCGCCCTAGGCGAGGAGGATGTGCGTAACCTGTTGCTCGACTGTCGCAAATATGAGATACAGACGGGGACTCGAACAGAAACTCATCACCCTCGTTTGCTTATTAACACTGTCAACCATACAATGTTCAATGCAGAAATGAATGAACAATCCCATGCAGTTCGATGACAAACATTCACGTGACATAAATGTGAACATGATTTCAAGCCTATTGTTTACCCTAGAGATCTGCTAAAAATAAAAACATAAAAGAAAACTAAAAAGCACAAATTCACTCGTCGCTTCCACGGGGTGGCGTTGATGATGAGCAATAAAGACGCCGAATGACCTTAATAGGCAAGTGTATGGAGCTTGTTTAAGAATGCAATAAGAAAGTAAAATAAAAACCAGTGAATTCGGCATCATGTTCATTCACTAATTACTCGAGGAAAACAGCTATACTTGAAGGAGTCGTTTCACGTCACTGGAGCTTCAATAGACTTAATGTGCCAGCTTCTGAAACGTGGCTTCGGTGTCAAATTGAAAAAGTTGAGCTCGTTATTCTTATGCTTGTTATGGACAATCAGGAAAAAGAATTTTAATTTTTCTACTGCTGTCCTTGTTTCTGAAACAGAAAGTGTTGCATATCGGCACACTTCTGTAGTGGAGTGACAATGAAGATATTTGCTAAAGGTAAATCTGGCTGCTAGGCGTTGCACCTCATCCACTTTGTGTCGATTTATTGCCGTGATAGGTCCCACATTATTTTAGTTTATTCTATATTGGGTCGTAATAGGCTTGCGTATGCCAAATTTTTATTTGGCAAGTTTCACAATATATACGTTTCTAGCATTGTAGGCACCATAGAGCTCTACTAGCCTTTTGGTTAGCTTATCTATGTGGGCGTTCCTGCTGATATCAGTGAAAGTGACTGCTAGGTACTTGCGTTGCCTTCCTTTCTTCAATTCAGTGCTGTTAATTGCGTACGTGTAGAAATCAACTTTTTTTCCTGTAACATTTGTTGACACTGATGTTTCTTGATTCAGTGTTTTCTGCCGTTGGCTGCGCCACTCAGATTTCTCGTAAGCTAGCCTGAAACTTCATTTGATTGTCTGTTGATGCTCTTCTTTAATTTACTTGATTTGGAGCCAAGGTCTTTGTTGCCAAAAATTCTAGGCCCATGGCCATGTAGAGTTGACCGTGAAGCAATGAAAGTACTCCAAAGTTTTTTGATTATACCCACATTTGTGATCAATGTTTTGCGGATTGAACTGAAAGTACGCATAGTGACATTGTGTCTGCTCTGCCGAAACGAAAACTTCGGACTCGTCTATGTTGGATTGTATATAGTTTTGGTTTCCAATTTTTTTACTTCGTAACAACTACGTGGAAAACGGTGACCATCACCAAGGTATGGTGAACACTCCTTCGTTATTTGTTTGAATAATCAAACGAAATGAAACACCAGAGTCAAATTATTCTGAGCCCTGCAATACTCTTATTCATATCATGGTTTCGGACTTCAATTTGTTTAATAAAGGCATATATACACAATTCACGATGTTCCACATGCCCACAAGATCAAGAAAAAGGAGATTCTTTTGTGTCTGGTGGTTTGATTAGTGAATCACCAACTCCTAAACAAAAGGGATTATTTGCTTGCATTAAGCAATCGTGTTCCGGTTGCAATAGATTACGACAATATATATGAAAGGAAAAGTCAAGGGCCTTTATTTTCAGCCACAAGATTTGTGGTTGTCTTTAAAACAAGCACGCGCAGAGACATGTGTTTCGAATAAGGTGATTGCATAAACAAGCATAAACTGAAGAGCTTGCATTATGGCCTTATTAACAGCTCTTCTTACTGAGAAAATTGTTATTGCAGAAATACAACAAAACATATACAGGGAGCAAGCATGGTTGTAACTTAATTGCGAAAAATAAATGCATTTCGCACGCTTCGAGTGCTCGTCACTTGTATCATTGTCAATCTATGTGTTTTGAGCTGCACTACATTTCCCGCCGAGCCTAACATACGCAAAATACTATCCGTACTTCGAGCCCCATCTGCAGTATTAAAACACCGATGATGGAATTTCATTCGCACTTATTGCGCATCGTAAACGAATTTATAAGTAACACTTATCTGTTCTTCAGCAGGGCTCCAAATGTATACGCCAATGTAAAGCAGAGTAGAAGAACTTTGTAAAGAAACGCACTTTTTCATATGCTATAACTGCTGTTGTAATTGTAGACAAGACTCCAGAAAAGTCGATGCACAATCTGGAATTTCAAAATGCCCCAGAAAAAAGGGTACTGCAGAAGTTATAAGTGACCATAGTCTATTTGTACGTTAAATTGCGCAGGAGAAGGAACCCCAGTTACTGCGAAAGAAACAAGTGACCACCTAGCTTAAAATGTACCGACTGCTGGTATTCGCCATTTTCGGTCGAGAATGTCACTCTTAGAAGCCGTGCATATTCAACATATTTTCCAAGAACGTGTAAGATAAACGCTGGCAAAATTACATTTGAACAGCGGCGTAAACGTTCTGAATAGTTCATGTATATAATTTTTAAAAAGCTTTGATTATAATTTCTTCAAATATACACGTTTATTAGCTTATTACGAATAGGCCCGTGTACTCAGATTTGGGTGCACGTTAAAGAACCCCGGGTGGTCAAAATTTCCGGAGCCCTCCACTACGGCATCTCTCATAATCATATGGTGCTTTTGGGACGTTAAACCCAACAAATCATTAGCTTATTACGAATGCGTCTGCACATCGCAACTGTTTCACCGCGAGCAAATAATATCAACGGATTGGAATTTTTAAAGAGAAAGAGAAAGAGAAAAGCAAAGCAATGGCAAGAAGGTTGAGCAGGTTGCACCCGGTGTAGAAAACGGGAATTGAAAGGAAAATAATAAACAATGAGAGAAGAAAAGAGAGCAAGCTATACACTAGCACGCACAGCAGCACGTGTATCACGCATGCCCAGAGGTCATAAACTAGCGAACAGTCACAAAGCGCTTCGAATTGAACTGTCTTAGGTGAACTTCATTGCAGCCTATGATGATAAAGAAGGCTTGCAAGGACTGGTTCCAAGGTCTCCAGAATTTGCAGTGCGCTTCGCGCTGATGGGGTTGTCAATTTAGTTGGGTACGTGTGTGCGCATTGTGCTAATCAATGACCTCAACACACCCACGACGCGTAAATATTCTTCGGAGAGATGCTCAGCACATTCATGTCTTTTCTCTGGGGACGCCCAGTGGTGATAACGATGTCCACTTGACATTTATTGCTACCTTCATTCTTTTTGGGTCTTTTTGGTACTCCGACTGTAAGGAGCTGGTCAGGCAACACGGTTACGCCACATATGCGTAGAAAACGAAGACTACGTAAAAAGGCTTACCGCCCTAAAAGAAACACTATTAGACAGAAATCACCCTAAAACATTCCTTCACAAAGCCTATATCAACGCACTGGAACTGGACCGCAATGAAGCACTCAAACGACACCCCAAAAGCAGAACAACAGCAACTACACCTCTTCTCACAGCAAAGTTTTCTAATGCACTCCCTAACATAAACAACGTTCTCACAAAATACTATCCGATTCTAACCACCAATAAAAACTTGACAAAATCTATCCCGAACAGCCTAAAGTCGCCTACAGACGCAACACTAACCTTAAAGACATGCTTGTTGACGCAAAACGTAAAACAAGGAGTAAGGCAACGTCTGGTTCCTGTGGCTAGGCCAGATGATCCACCCGCAAACATACACAGCCAGCTACCAGCGTAAAAAGCACAGCATCTGATTACATTCACAAGTTCACATCGAGCGTCACCTGTACTTTAAACAACCTAATAGACTGTCTTGAGTGTGCCACCCGTAGAAAGCATTGTATGGGTGAAACTGGGCAGCCGATTTGCGTAAGACTAAACGGCCACCGTGTAGACACGAAGCACGATTTACGAAAAGCAGTAGCTGGTCAAAAAGAGCACTGTTTGATGGCTCATATTTCTTCGCCTTTCCCTGCCTAACGTATCGCATTTGAGGAACCTTTAACACCAACACTGGCTTACTGCTATTGTGTGAAAGCATTTTGAGGTACCTTGAGTTTAGCTACTTAGACGTCGCGTAAATTATTCTTTCACAAAGTTGTACCCCATCGCTGGTGTTATCAGAAGTGTTTTTATCGTTAAGGTCATATGGTGACCTTGAATGACAATTGCATATATGTTAATATACTATGGCCATATCGAATGACTTCAATGTGTTCTTGTGACCAGCCTGCTATTGCGAAGACTACCTTTTACAATGTCTTTCCTAGTGATTGCAGCAAGCAATATATGGTCACGGTAACCTCGATTGATTGATTGGTATGTGGGGTTTAATGGCCGAAAAGCACCATATGATTATGAGAGACGCCGTAGTAGAGAGCTCCGGAAATTTTGACCACCTGGGGTTCTTTACCGTGCACCCAAATCTGAGCCCACGGGCCTACAACATTTCCGCCTCCATCGAAAAGGTCGCAGTAACCTCAATGCACTCCCCGCTTTACCGGCACTCTAAGGCAATGTTGCCCGAAAAAGGGACAACGGAGCCCAATAGGTGCGCGCGATGAACGGATAGACCATTGAGAAGTAACTACAGAGGGTTGCGTGCCACGTGCAAACAACTTAGTCTCCCTCTTCCATGCAAAGGGATGAACCACACGGGAGATGCGGTTCGTGCGCAAACCGCTGTCGAGGAAACTAGCCGTCCTCTTCTCTCCTGGCTCAGTCTTTCCCCCTGATTTTGCTGGTAACGGAACGCGTTGCGTCGGTCTCGGAGAGCTCAACCTTCTAGGATTTGCGACGCGGTTTTTGAGTGTACGCTTGAACGAGCGTGCTCTGCTGCTTTTACATTTGGCCTCACTGATGAAATCTAGAGCCGGTCTCGACAAGTCAACACGCCGCGCTTTATATCCCTGGCTGAGTCAAGACGGTGACGACCAACTCATAACCCCACTGGTTGGGAATCACGGCAAACAATGCGACAGAGAAGACAGCAGGCCTGTCGGATACATTACTTCAGTCTGCCTCGGTGCACGAATTAGCGCTGGATTCTTTGACAACTGGGTGACCATTCTCTATTCTGCCGAACTTTTCGGGTGTGCGAGACGTATCGCCCTTGCGGCAACGGGCTCGGTCGTTTTGTATATCGTAGGCACGAAATGCACCGCGAATGTCGGCTTCGGCGTCAGTAGTTCACCTGTGCTTTTTGACCACTCGGAAATTGGCCGCCATTGCCCTCGGCCGCTTGGACGCTCGCTCATCGATTGCTCGCCTGTCTTCGCTGCCGTGATGAGCTTCGGGCTGACGATATTTGGGCAGAGACCTCGTCGCCCCTTTGCGAGTCGTCCAAAACACGTTGCGGTTGCTCGTAACGAGCTTGTTTGTAGTATGTCGCGCTCTGTAAGTGCACCTGCACGGGATGGTGGTGCTTTCGCTAGCGTCGGAACTGAGTGTGAGAATTGGTCGCCATCACAGTTGGTTTCCCCGTAAATCGGTCGCCAGTAGGTCAGCGCCGACCGTTGGCAGCTGCCACGGTGTCGGACTCACGTTTTCTCGCTGCCCTCGGTCGCGTTTGTGAAAAATAGCCGCATTACCATCGTTTGCTTTAGGGACTCGCTCCAAACCAACGCAGCGCTGTTCGCGGCGGCGGCCCGGCGTAGGGTCCCTCTCCTGTTCTCGGTTCCCTGTTGGCAGACGCTCCACGCGCAATGCCGTGTTTGGTATCTCGTTCTCTTTCGCGAGCTTAACGGCGGCGCTCGCTTAGAACTCGCTGCTTCGCTGGTGGCACGGTGGTTCGCGGCGCTTCGGAGTTATGACGTCGGCTACCGCACTTAAGCTGTTGCGCTATGGTGATCGAAATGCGTATTTGACGATGCTTTGGTCACGTTAAAATATTTACATGTCCTATTAAACACGTATGTTTTTATCTCACCTTGCACGTTATTGTCATACCCATATCATCCGTTGTCACGTGTGAATAACCATTTTCACAATGCTATTCATTGTGGAGCCGTGGGCGCACACTGTGCAGAAGTCTGTGCCTGTGTGCGCTGGCGTCTGCAATGCCTGTCATCTATCGCTTTTGTCGCAGAATCTTCAGAAGGACTGTAAGAGATGTAAAGGTAAAGTTATTTGCGTGTCATATTTTTACACGTATGTTTTATATAAACTTGCACGTACTTGTCATATGAAGCATCCTCATTTTCTGTCACGTGTGACTAACTATTCTTACTATCTTATTGTACAGCCGTGGGCACACAACATGCAGAAGGCTATGTGCACTAGCGTCTGCAATGCCTGTCATCTGTCGCTTCAGTCGGGGGAGCTTCAGAAAGACTGTACAAGATGTGTGAACGAGGCCGGAATTGTACGTTTCACCACAATTTTTTTTGAAGAAGGGAGAACCTTCGTGTGTATAGAGAAAAATGAAAGATTTCAATGTCTCACTTTTGTCTTTCGTTGTTGCAGTGACTG
Organism: Rhipicephalus microplus; assembly: GCF_013339725.1. Taxonomy (NCBI): domain Eukaryota; kingdom Metazoa; phylum Arthropoda; class Arachnida; order Ixodida; family Ixodidae; genus Rhipicephalus; species Rhipicephalus microplus. The sequence continues at coordinate 145,561 of NW_023611628.1, forward strand.
CAAAAGCAGTGACACACAGGTGGCTAAATAATTTTTTGCGTGTTGTTTTTCACAACATTTGTTTCTCACTGCACAGAAAAACAGGCGAAAAAAGTATTAGGCCTGGCGGAAAATAATAGAAATCTACATTTGAACTGGGGATAAAAAGTTGATCTGATTGGAGTAGTTGAGTGAACCAACTGTTCGTCCGGCGAGGTGCAACTGTGAGGACTAACGGTTGCCCGGTAAGGTGTATATTTGGGGACTAACGGTTGCCCGATAAGTTGCAAATGTGAGGACTAAATATTAGTCCTTTGAGGTTATTTGCGGGACTAAGAGTTACCTGCTTAGGTGTAGGTGTGAGGACTAACTGTTAGTCCCTAAAACTGGTCTGTGGAGACCAACGGTAAGATCCGGTGCCGTTAGTCTTTAAAAGGATTTATGGTTGTGGCAGCACCATTTGTCCCCAAAAGGACGAACCACGCACCCTTTTAACGTCTTTTGCCTTAGAGTGTAGTTTGATTGATTGATTTGTGGGGTTTAACGTCCCAAAACCACGATATGATTATGACAGACGCCGTAGTGGAGGGCTCCGGAAATTTTGACCACCTGGGGTTCTTTAACGTGCGCCCAAATCTGAGCACACGGGCCTACAACATTTCCGCCTCCATCGGAAATGCAGCCGCCGCAGCCGGGATTCGAACCCGCGCCCTGTGGGTCAGCAGCCGAGTACCTTAGCCACTAGACCACCGCGGCGGGGCTTAGAGTGTAGTTTTAAGATTCAAGGCGATGCATCAGAAATAAACATGGCAGCACCTCCGCGGTTTGCGACAGGCAGTGTAGCGCGATCTGTCGAAAGAGACGACAATCCGCGCCACGATACTGCAGCACCGAGATCAGCACCATTTGGCCGTCTCCGCTGGCTTTCATAAGAGCCCAGGCGTGGCACAGGTCTTTAAAAGAGACGTCCGACGCCGTTTGATTTTTTGAACATCGCTATTATAAAGAGCATGAAAAACTTATCGCAATAAAATTTACAGCTTTACGGATAGTATAAGCACTGAAAATTCAAAAGAGCTACCACTGTAACTTGTTCTGGGCCCCAACTGGCGTATTAAAGTGGTCTCGTACAAAAGGATAGCGTTCAGCGCTCACGTTTTCTTTACGATTTAGCTTAGTGCCCAGAGAGAAAAAAGAATAAACTTTTCTTGGAGAATGTACCCACAGAGCCTTCGTTGGGTGGGGTCCTCAGTCCAGAGCTCCATTGGCTTGCATGACCCTGCAAGCCCAGTGGACAAGCTTCTGCTGTTCCTGCTGACATAGGCTCAGCTGTGCATACTCTTAAGAGAAAGGGGTGAAGTTGGGGGTGGCAAGAACAGCCTTTAGAGCAGAGCATCCCCCAGTAGAGATGTATACTGTCGGTATACAGCCACAGAAGCCACAGTAGGAGGGGTATAGATTTGGATGAAAATAATTTATTTTGTATAAACAATGAAATGAATTGGTATGCAGTCACCATGAAGAGAGGCGTGTCCATCAGTCCAGAGTATATGCACCAGGCGTAATGTGAACGGCGAGACAGAAGAAAAGATTCTGTGTGTGTGGGCAGCCACAAGTCTTTGAGTGAAGGTGTGGTAAGCAGCTTATGTCACTATGGTAACAGGAGAGTCATATTACAATGTCTTGGCGTCAACAATGACTAGAGTGAGACCCCTCTGTAGTGCGTAGTGTGGCAGACGCCACAATGGCGTCTGTGTAATCTATAACGGCTAAACACGTGACTGGATACTCTGGGTAGCGTACTGCATCAGTGTAGAGCACTTGTAAACCTGTGGTACCATCACCACAAACGAGGCTTATAGCTTGAACTCGGGCACGTCGACGACCGGCGTAGTGGTAGGGATTCTAACTGCGTGGCATCGAAGCCACTTTGATTAGAGCACGGAGAGTAGAAGCAAGTTTATGTTCCTGTAGTTGTGTGGGTTTTGCGGAAATCAGGATATGGAGTACGCAACCAGTTCTCTCCGACGAATAAACACAATATGTGTTAAGTGCAAACAAAATAAAGAAATAATTTTTGGAGTTGTACGTTCCAAAACGGTGATATGAATATTAGGGATGCCGTAGTGAAGGGCTGCAAAAGTTTTGGTCATCTGGGTTTTTTTAACGAGCACACAAGTCTATGAACACCTGCCTCAAGCCCTCTAGCTATCACATAAAAGGCAGCCACTGGAGCGAGAATTCGCTGCTACTTTTAGGTCAGCAGTGAAGCGCCGTAACCTCTAGGCACCGTAGCGAGTGGACAAAGCAATAGCGATTCCTTAGGAATGCTTTACGAGTTGAGGTGTGAAGCAGAATATGCTGAATTGTAGCGTATTGAAAATTGCCACCCACAGTGGTGTTTATGATGTGCCTGTTATTATGCAGTAGGTGTAAAAATGCTTCATTCTTATTGTACAATGCTGAGCTTTGAGACATGATTGATATGTGGGGTTTAACGTCCCAAAACCACTGATGATTATGAGAGACGCCGTAGTGGAGGGCTCCGGAAATTCGACCACCTGGGGTTCTTTAACGTGCGCCCAAATCTGAGTACACGGGCCTACACCATTTCCGCCTCCATCGAAAATGCAGCCGCCGCAGCCGGGATTCGAACCCGCGACCTGCGGGTCAGCAGCCGAGTATTTTAGCCACTAGACCACCGCGGCGGGGCGAGCTTTGAGACATGGATGACCTCAGTGCACTGTAATGCTTTCCGAGGTGTCCAACTTCGTTCGTCCGCCATGCTATCTACTATAGCTCTGTCTCAGTTGAAAGTTGAAAAGGTGTCGAGACGCGTCGCTCGGCAGAGCTGCGCAAGTGAACAACTCGCGTTCCAAACAACAACTGACTTTTATTACCACCCTTCCTCTCGAAGATAACTTTCTTGTGCGGGCGCATGCGCTCTCTGCACCGCACACAGAAGCACCGATTTGCGTCGCCACAGTACTCCCCCCCTAGTGAGTGCGTGCACAACGGCCGCACACAGACGACCCACTGCGGTTCATAAGTTCATGCACACCGGGGGTCTCGTACACCGTCCACTTCGCGTAAACCGTTTGAGGACTTGTTGGGGCTGCGCTACGAGGTCTGGCGGGGGTGCCTGCGAAGATGGAGCTCGAGGTGGTGCAGGTGATTCGCTGTCGGAGTCCACGTGTGCTGATTTTACGCGCTCTAGAGAAACCACGTCGTGACGACCACCTCTGTCGATTGTAACGTGCTTGTCTGCCCGTCGCAGCACCTTGAAAGGCCCGTCGTACGGGGGCTGGAGTGAAGGCTGTACGGCGTCGTGCCTCACAAACACGTGAGAGCAGGAGGAGAGTTCCGGTCCACGTAGACTGGCCGGGCTGCGGGCGGCCGCGGAGGAACAGCGCGCAGCTTGCTCATGATGTCTCGCAAGTCGCCACGGCGGAGTCCGCGTTGGCGCGGTACCACGTGTTTTGGTCCTTACTGGTAGTGAAAACTCCCCTGGGAGGCGAAGCGTCGTTACCCGTACACCAGCTTCACAGGCGGAGCCAGCAGCCATATCTGCTGTTCAGAGCCGTCCTGACCGCCCAACAGAACAAACGGCAAGTTGCCTCTACCCAAGCTGTGACTCGCAGTAAGCCGTCCAGGCTTGTCTTCAGCTGGCGATGGAACGTTTCCACTATACCGTTGCTAGATCGATGGTAGTGCAGTTGTTCTGATGAAGTGAGTTACCCAAGAGCCGGGTGACGGGCTTGGACGAACAGGGCGGACGTCAAACTGTGTCCGCGATCCTGTAGTCACGGTTGCCGGGCACTCCGAAGCGGGCCCACCCATGTAAGATAAATGTGGCGGGCGACGGTATCAGCAGCCAACATGTGTCTGGAGGTGGGCCATCCGGCCATCGTCGTGAAGGCGATGACGATGCAGGGTTAGACAAGTAGCTTTACCCCTGGCACTTATTGCGCATCGTAAATGAATTTATAAATAACACTTATCTGTTCTTGAGCAGGGCTCCAAATGTATACGTCAATGTAAAGCCGAGTTGAAGAACTTTGTAGGGAAACGCACTTTTTCATATGCTATTACTGCTGTTGTAATTGGGGACAAGACTCTAGAAAAGTCGATGCACAATCTGGGATTTCAAAATGCCCCAGAAAAAAAAGGGTACTGCAGAAGATATAAGTGATCATAGTCAATTTGTACGTTAAATAGCGCAGGAGAAGGAACCCCCAGTTACTGCGAAAGAAACAAGTGACCACCTAGCTTAAAATGTACTGACTGTTGGTATTCGCCATTTTCGGTCGAGAATGTCACTCTTAGAAGCCGTGCATATTCAACATATTTTCCAAGAACGTGTAAGATAAACGCTGGCAAAATTACATTTGAACAGCAGCGTAAACGTTCTGACCAGTTCATGTATATAATTTTTGAAAAGCTCCGAATATAATTTCCTCAAATATGCACGTTTGTTAGCTTATTATGAATGCGACTGCACATCGCAACTGTTTCACTGCGAGCAATTAATATGAACGAATAGGAATTTTTAAAGCAAAGGAAAAAGAGAAAAGCAAAGCAATGGCACGAAGGTTGACCAGGTCGCACCCGGTGTAGAAAACGGGAATTGAAAGGAAAATAATAAACGAAAACAGAAGAAAAGAGAGAACAAGTTATACACTAGCACGCACAGCAGCACGTGTAGCACGCATGCCCAGAGGTCATAAACTAGCGAACAGTCACAAAGCGCATCGAATTGGACTATCTTAGGTGAACTTCATTGCAGCCTATGATGATAAAGAAGGCTTGCAAGGACTGGTTCCAAGGTATCCAGAATTTGCAGTGCGCTTCGCGCTGATGGGGTTGTCAATCCAGTTGGGTTCGTGTGTGCGCATTGTGCTAATCAATGACCTCAACACACCCACGACACGTAAATATTCTTCGGAGAGATGCTCAGCACATTCTTGTCTTTTCTCTGGGGACGCCCAGTGGTGATAACGACGGCGACGTGATATTTATTGCTACCTTCATTCTTTTTGGGTCTTTTTGGTACTTCGACTGTAAGGCGCTGGTCAGGCAACACGGTTACGCCACATATGCGTAGAAAACGAAGACTACGTAAACAAACTTACCGCCCTAAAAGAAACACTATCAGACAGAAACCACCCTAACACATTCCTTGACAAAGCCTATATGAACGCACTGGAACTGGATCGCAATGAAGCACTCAAACGACACCCCAAAAGCACAACAGCAGCAACTACACCTCTTCTCACAGGAAAGTTTTCTATTGCACTCCCTAACATAAACAACGTCCTCACAAAATACTATCCGATTCTAACCACCAATAAAAAACTTGACAGAATCTATCCCGACCTGCCTAAAGTCGCCTACAGACGCAACACTTACCTTAAAGACATGCTTGTTGATGCAAAACGTAAAGCAAGGAGTAAGACGACGTTTGGTTCCTGTGGCTGGGCCAGATGGTCCACCCGCAAACATATACAGCCAGCTACCAGCGTAAAAAGCACAGCATCTGATTACATTCACAAGTTCACATCAAGCGTCATCTGTACTTCAAACAACCTAATAGCCTGTCTTGAGTGTGCCACCCGTAGAAAGCATTGTATGGGTGAAACTGGACTGCCGATTTTCGTAAGACTAAACGGCCACCGTGCAGACACGAAGCACGATTTACGAAAAGCAGTAGCCGGTCAAAAAGAGCACTGTTTGATGGCTCATATTTCTTCGCCTATCCCTGCCTAACGTATCGCATTTCAGGAACCTTTAACACCAACACTGCTTACTTACTGCTATTGTGTAAAAAGCATTTTGAGGTACCTTGAGTTTAGCTGCTTGGACGTCACGTAAATTATTCTTTCACAAAGGTGTACCCCATCGCTGGTGTTATCAGAAGTGATTTTATCGTTGAGGTCATATGGTGACCTTGAATGACATGCGTCATATATGTTAATATACTATGGCCATATCGAATGACTTCAGGTAGTGTTCTTGTGACCAGCCTGCTATTGCGAAGACTAACTTTTACAATGACTTTTCCTAGTGATTGCAGCAAGCAATATATGGTCGTAGTAACCTCAATGCACTCCCCGCTTTACCTGCACTCTAAGGCAAAGTTACCCGAAAAAGGAATAACGGAGCCCAACAGGTGCGCGCGATGAACGGATAGACCGTGGAGAAGTAACTACAGAGGGTTGCGTGCCATGTGCAAACCACTTAGTCTCCCTCTTCTATGCAAAGAGATGAACCACACGGGAGATGCGGGCCGTGCGCAAACCGCTGTCGAAGAACCTAGCCGTCCTCCTCTCTCCTAGCTCAGTCTCCCCCCCCCCCCCGATTTTGCTGGTAACGGAACGCGTTGTCGGAGAGCTCAACCTTCTAGGATTTACGACGCGGTTTTTGTGTGTACGCTTGAACGAGCGTGCACATTTGGCCTCACTGATGAAATCTAGAGCCGGTCTCAACAAGTCAACACGCTGCGCTTTATGTCCCTGGCTGAGTCAAGACGGTGACGACCAACTCATAACCCCACTGGTGTGGAATCACGGCAAACAAGGCGACCGAGAAGACAGCAGGCCTGTCGGATACATTATTTCAGTCTGACTCGGTGCAGAAATCGGCGCTGGATTCTTTGGCAACTAGGTGACCATTCTCTATTCTGCCGTACTTTTCGGGTGTGCGATACGTATCGCACTTGCGGCAACGGGCTCGGTCGTTTTGTATATCGTAGGCACAAAATGCACCGCGAATGTCGGCTTCGGCGTCAGTAGTTCGCCTGTGCTTTTTGACCACTCGGAAATTGGCTGCCATTGCCCTCGGCCGCTTGGACGCTCGCTCATAGAGTGCTCGCCTGTCTTCGCCGCCGTGATGAGCTTCGGGCTGACGATATTTGGGCAGAGACCTCGTCGCTCTTTTGTGAGTCGTCCAAAACACGTTGCGGTTGCTCGTAACGAGCTTGGTTGTAGTATGTCGTGCTCTGTAATTGATTGATATGTGGGGTTTAACGTCCCGAAACCACTATATGATTATGAGAGACGCCGTAGTGGAGGGCTCCGGAAATTTAGACCACCTAGGGTTGTTTAACGTGCACCCAAATCTCAGCACACGGGCCTACAACATTTCCGCCTCCATCTGAAATGCAACCGCCGCAGCCGGGATTCGAACCCGCGCCCTGCGGGTCAGCAGCCGAGTACCTTAGCCACTAGACCACCGCGGCGGGGCTGTCGTGCTCTGTAAGTGCACCTGCACGGGCTGGTGGTGCTTTCGCTAGCGTCGGAACTGAGTCTGTGAGAATTGGTCGCCATCACAGTTGGTTTCCCCGTAAATCAGTCGCCAGTAGGTCAGCGCCGACCGTTGGCAGCTGCCACGGTGGCGAACTCTCGTTTTCTCGCTGCCCTCGGTCGTGTTTGTGAAAAATAGCCGCATTACCATTGTTTACTTTACGGACTTGCTCCAAACCAACGCAGCGCTGTGAGCGGCGGCGGCCCAGCGTAGGGTCGCTCTCCTGTTCGGGGTTCGCTGGTGGCAGACGCTCCACGTGCGTGCAACGCCGTGTTTGGTCTCACGTTCGCTTGCTCGACCTGAACGGCGGCCCTCGCTTAGACCTCGCTGCCTAGCTGGTGGCACGGTGGTTCGCGGCGCCTCGGAGTTATGACTGCGGCTACCGCACTTAAGCTGTTGTGCTATGGTGATTGAAATGAGTCTTTGACGATGCTTTGGTCACGTTAAAATATTTACATGTCCTTTTAAACACGTATGTTTTTATCTCACCTTGGACGTAATTGTCATACCCACACGGCTCCACTATTTATTGTGGAGCCGTGGGCACACACTGTGCAGAAGGCTGTGCCTGTGTGCGCTGGCGTCTGCAATACGTGTCATCTATTGCTTTCGTCGGAGAATCTTCAGAAGGACTGTAAGAGATGCAAAGGTAATGTTATTTGCATGTCATATTTAACACGTATGTTTTATATAAACTTGCACGTACTTGTCACATGAAAGCATCCTCATTTTCTGTCACGTGTGACTAACTATTTTTACTATCTTATTTTACAGCCTTGGGCACACAACATGCAGAAGGCTATGTGCACTGGCGTCTGCAATGCCTATCATCTGTCGTTTCAGTCGGAGGAGCTTCAGAAGAACTGCACAAGATGTGACAACGAGGCCGGAATTGTACGTTTCGCCACAAATTTTCTCGAAGAAGGGAAAACCTTCGTGTGTACAGAGAAAATAAAAGATTTGAATGTCTCACTTTTGTCTTTCGTTGTTGCAGTGACTGCAAAAGCAGTAACACACAGGTGGCTAAATAATTTTTTGCGTGTTGTTTTTTGCAACATTTGTTTCTTACTGCACAGAAAAACAGTCGAAAAAAGTATTAGGCCTGGCGGAGAATAATAGAAATCTACATTTGAACTGGGGATAAAAAGTTGATCCAATTGGAGAAGTTGAGTAGACCAACCGTTCGTCCGGCGAGGTGCAACTGTGAGGACTAACGGTTGCCTGGTAAGGTGTATATTTGGGGACTAACGGTTGCCCGATAAGTTGCAAATTAGAGGACTAAATACTAGTCCTTTGATGTGATTTGTGGGACTATGAGTTACCTGCTTAGGTGTAAATGTGAGGACTAACTGTTAGTCCCTAAATCTGGTCTGTGGGGACCAACTGTAAGATCCGGTGCCGTTAATCTCTAGAAGGATTTATGGTTGTGGCAGCCCCATTTGTGCCCAAAGGACGAACCACGCCCCCTTTTAACGCCCTTTTGCATTAGACTGTAGTTTTAAGAGTCAAGACGATGCATCAGTAATAAACATGGCAGCACCTCCACGGTTTGCGACAGGCAGTGTAGCGCGATTTGTCGAAGGAGACGACAATCCGCGCCACGATACTGCAGCACCGTGATCAGCACCATTTGGCCGTCTCCGCTGGCTTTCATAAGAGCCCCGGCGTTGCACAGGTCTTTAAAAGAGACGTCACACGCCGTTTGATTTTTTGAACGTCGCTATTGAAAAGAGCATAGAAAAACTTAGCGCAATAAAATTTACAGCTTTACGGATAGTATAAACACTGAGAATTCAAAAGAGATACCACTGTAACTTGTTCTGGGCCCCAACTGGCGTATTGATGTGGTCTCGTACAAAAGGTTAGCGTTCAGTGCTCACGTTTTATTTAACAATTAGCTTAGTGCCCAGAGAGAAAAAAAGAGTAAACTTTTCTTGGAGAATGTACCCAGAGAGCCTTCGTTGGGTGGGGTCCTCAGTCCAGGGCTCCATTGGCTTGCATGACCCTGCAACCCAGTGGACAAGCTTCTGCTGTTTCTTCTGACGTAGGCTGAGCTGTGCATACTCCTAAGAGAAAGGGGTGAAGTTGTGGGTGGCAAGAACAGCCTCTCGAGCAGAGCATCCCCCAGTAGAGGGGTATACTGTCGATATACAGCCACAGAAGCCACAGTAGGATGGTATAGATTTGGATGAAAATGATTTATTATGTATAATCAATAAAATGAATTCGTATGCAGTCGCCATGAAGAGAGGCGTGTCCCACAGTTCAGAGGATATGCACCAGGCGTAATGTGGACGGCGAGACAGAAGAAAAGATGCTGTGTGTGTGGGCAACCACAAGTCTTTGAGTGAAGGTGTGGTAAGCAGCTTATGTCACTATGGTAATAGGAGAGTCATATGACAATGTCTTGGCGTCAACAATGACTAGAGTGAGACCTCTCTGTAGTGCGTAGTGTGGCAGACGCCACGATGGCGTCTGTGTAATCTATAACGGCTAAACACGCGACTGGATACTCTGGGTAGCGTACTGCATCAGTGTAGAGCACTTGTAAATCTGTGGTACCATCACCAAAAACGGGGCTTATAGCTTGAACTCGGGCACATCGACGACCGGCGTGGCGGTAGAAAATATAGTTGCGTGGCATTGAAGCCACTTTCATTAGAGCACGGAGAGTAGGAGCAAGTTTATGTTCCTGTAGTTGCGTGGATTTTGCGGAAATTAGGATATGGAGTACGCAACCAGTTCTCTCCGACGAATAAACCCAATATGTGCTAAATACAAACAAAATAAAGAAATAATTTTTGGAGTTGTATGTTCCAAAACGGTGATATGAATATTAGGAATGCCGTAGTGAAGGGCTTCGAAAGTTTTGGTCATATGGGTTTTTTCAACGTGCACATAAGTCTATGAACACCTGCCTCGAACCCTCTCGCTATCACACAAAAGGCAGCCGCTGGAGCGAGAATTCGCTGCAACTTTCAGGTCAGAAGTGAAGCGCCGTAACCTCTAGGCACCATAGCGAGTGGACAAAGCAACAGTGATTCTTTAGGAATGCTTTACGAGTTGAGGTGTGAAGCAGAATATGCTGAATTGTAGCGCATTGAATATTGCCACCCACAATCCCTGACAGCATAGTAAACGATAGATCATCTGTGTGAAAGAATATTGTGGAACCCCAAACTTCAACACCACACTTCACTCGAAGCCGACTAAAAAGTCACTCCTAACTTCTACTGTACCAAAACGTTCAAGCAGCCCCGCCGTGGTGGTTTTGTGGCTAAGGTACTCGGCTGCTGACATGCAGTTCGCGGGTTCGATTCCCGGCGGCGGCGACTGCATTTTCGATGGAGGTGGAAATGTTGTAGGCCCGTGTACTCAGATTTGGGTGCACGTTAAAGAACCCCAGGTGGTCAAAATTTCCGGAGCCCTCCACTACGGCATCTCTCATAATCAAATGGTGGTTTTGGGACGTTAAACCCCACAAATGAATCAATCAATCAAACAAAACGTTCAAGCAGGGTGTAGCCGTGGCAGTGTATTTGACGAAGTATATGCTCGTAGTAGGGTGAAATGAAAAAAAAAATTTTCATTAAATTGAAAACAAGCCCGCTAAGTGGGCACCGACTTTAACATACTTTGCATCATGATGCACATTACAAGGACATAACTCCTGCTCGAAAGAAGTGCTCCTGCATTATGAGGGCTCGCGCAAGCGCCGTTATGGGATTAGGAATCACTTTTTGCAACTAACTTCAAATTTATATAGCGCGTCCAATGTGGTTTTCTGGCCGTAATACGCGCCTTCGAACTTCCAATACCACCCCCTTGTTCGCATAGGCAATCTTCCTCTAAAAATCTTGAAATATTATTCTTGCGTAAGTAGTGGTTCTAGATCTTGTGTTTATGGCAGCGTCGGGTGTCAAAAAACCTGCAGAAGAGCGTAGCACAGGCAACCTTATTATTTCCTTAGGTATCGTGTAATCCTCGTGGTGGTGGAGTCTTCTCTTGCCTGGCGCATTAGCCGGATGTTTCCGAAGCATTTTGTCACGAAGAAGAATGGCTATTTGGGCTAGTTTGTTAAAGTGCCTGTTATAAGGTGTTGCAGCGCTACCACAAAATTGATTAAGTGAAGGCGCAACGTTAGGTGAACTATTGCGAATATATGTTCGTTATTTCTGAAGTTAGAAACATTTTAGAAGATGCTAATTTTTTGCATTGGTTTTGGCAATTGATAGCCTTGTTCTGGTTCTGTATTGACCACCACGTGACCATATGACGTGGGGTGGTGAACACAAATGAGACTGTTGCACCATGTTTGATAAGACGCAAAAGCTTCGAAATTCCCGAAGTGGCAGGTGAGCAGTCAGGAGACATTGCATCGTATCTTCGCGGAATTGGCCTGCTTGGTGGTATATTCGAATAGTCTTTCGCTGAATTCAGAGAACAGATTTTAGGAGTCACACCATCGTCCATCTACCTGCAAGACAGGCGGAACTCTTCCATTGCTCAACACATCGTAAATCAGACGTATGTGCTACAGGCGGCAAGAGGTACCGTGGGAGAACTTCCGTCCAGTACCGTCACAAAAAGGCCACACCCTTCTTTCCCGATCCTGCTTTCGCACGGTGAATACAGATAGCACAACCTGGTTGGCCATATAGCCAACCAGGGTTGCCCATCTGCAGCTGAGTTACGAAATATATGTATCCCGCCACCTCCCATCAGCGAAGCAGGTGCTGTACAATGTCAGCCACATCAATGGTAATAAACATTTGTTTTCGGCCCAAATATATGATCTGTAGATCACAATCGGCTCGCCATTAGTGCAGCTAAGTTTCGCGGTAGAAGAGACAAGGATCACAGCGTATTGCGCTACAACGCACACAGGCTGCGCGGTGCTCCCAGTGCACTCGAAAGAGAGCGCAGTAAACTGAGATGCAGCCAGCATCTCGAGTGTGCTTGTGGTGGCAGCACGAGACACCTTGCGTGCGTCATGGCCTCCAAGACTGCTAACCCTCCAACACGTGATCTCGGAGGCCATGCGTTGACGCATGCCTAGTTTCTAGGTCAAACGCATGCACGTTGAGGTTTTCTTGGTGTGTACCAGCAGGAGTAGAGCTGTTGCTCCAAAGTTGCACTAGACTGGGTTCGCAGAAGAGCCAGTTGGTGCCCTGTCATGAAGTGCATGCAAAAGCTGCCTAAAGCCCTAGCAAAAGAGCTGTGAGCACTTTTGTATGTCTCAAACATTTTGACGTCGAACATGGTCCCAATTCAGTTGGCCAAGCAATGACCCCTATCGACTTCAGCCGAGTGGGATGTAATGAAGCAACCTTCGCGTTAGGGTGCCATCGTGGCTTTCGTGACTAGTTGTCCCTAGTCTCTAATGACACAGTACCACGCTTGCCATCACACGTGGTGACTGGGTGGACTGTTGGCTTATGGCGCTACGACATGTTGCCGAGTTCGTTAGTAATAATGATTGCGTGCAGCAGTCAAACGAGAGGGGCAGACGACGACGCAGTGCTGTAGGTGCACTTCCAAATAATGTTGCGGATCTGCGGCCACTTATTTTGCTCTACAGCATGTTAAATGTTTCATCAACTCCAAGTTTTTCACATGAGTGAAAGCTTGGGCAAGTTGGTGCATAGTCAAACTTGCAAATATGTTCAAGTTTGTCTTCTTTAGCATGTTTCAGAGTGGGCAGAGGTTCTGGACCGTCGGTGTAGAGGCAGAGTATTGATGTTCTGTCAATTTGTATGCTGCTTTGTAGGAGTCGGAATATCATGCCTCCTTTGGTAAGTTTTGCGTGAAGTAAAGGACCTGCTTGGCAGCTAGAGTGTTTAGTGTAGTATCGCTGAATAAATGGTGGGTGCGGTCTCAGTACACTGCTGCGTACACCGTGAGGTGAAGAAGACTAGCTGCTGTGCTCGAGGACAGAGGCGTGAAACACATAGCTTCCATCTAGTCCCTAGTCTTCTCTCACATATGGCATTGTAAAGGCTCCATGGGATCACAAATTTAGTTAAACTTTTAGCGTTCTGGCGACTGCGGTACACCTTTGGAAGTGTGTTAAATCGTATCCACAAGAGTTAGCTGCTGCTGCTGCTCTCACGTAGCACGCGAAGGAGCGCTTGAAATGACAGCTGCCTCAACAAATCGTGTCGGTGCTGTCACATAGTACGCGGAGAAGTTAAGAATGCTACAACCGCTGCTCCAGATGAGCAAATGACGCTGTTATATGGTACGCACAAAGAATGCTAAAAGAACTCCTGTTCAGAAGCCGCTGAAGTTGTGACGTTGGAGGGAAAACATGCTGAGAAAACTCCAGCTGAGCAGCCGTCTGCACTCTGGCGTGCTATGCGCAAAACAGGCTAAAATGAATAGGTCCTGTGGACAAGTCACGGATGTGGTGCCAAGGTAGGACAAGAACAATTCTACACAGCAGCGGAAAATAGCCGTAGATACTGTGACTGCGGATAAAAAAGACGCTAAAAGACTTCTGCCAAGGCTCCATAGGAAGTTGTGGCAAGGTAGACACGTGAAAGGGCGCTAGAAGAACTTTTGAGAAAGGTGCACATGCTGTGACGGCACTAGAAAAACCCGCCAAAAACACTCCTCCCGCAGAGCGTGGTAGCTCTGGCACGCTACATGAAAAATATTTAAAAAGATTTCCGCAAAAGCGCCGTAAAAGCTGCGATGGTGTGCTGGAAAAACACGCTAGCTCCTCCCGAGGAGCATTGGTACTTTGGTACGATAAGCAGAAAAGCGTCAAAAAGGTTTCTTAGAATAAGCCGTTGAGGCTGTGACTAGCGCTCGAAAAAGACGCTAAAGACTGCCTCCCGAAGAGCGTGGATGCTGAGGGACGGTACGTAGAAAAAGCGCTAAAAGCTCCTGCGAAAAAGCCACAGACACTGCGACACAGCACTCAAAAACCACGCTAGAAAGACGTTTTTCGAGGAGCATGAACGCTGTGGTACAGTACAAAAAACGCGGCTGAAGAGCTCCTGCGAAATAACCATGGATGCTCCGACATATAGATCGAAAACACGCTAACATACTGCGAACGAACGTGGTCGCTGGGCCATGGTGAGCGGCAAAATCACCAAAAGCGGTTCTGCGAAAGAGCCTCGGAGGCGGTGAAAGGGCGCTCAAAAATACGCAAAAAAACTCCTCCCGAGGAGTATGGACGCCATGGCATGGGACGCGGTAAAAGTGCGAAAAGTGCATCTGCCAAACAGCCGCAGAGACTGCGACGTGGCGCTCAAACAACACACTAAAACGAACTCCTTCAGAGGAGCACGGCCGCAATGACACGGTACGCAAAAAAAAAAAATGGCAGCATATCCACGGAGTGAATGATGGAGAATGGGGCGAAGCATTCGTCCGTCCATGCGCCCGTCTGTGTGACCGTCCATGCGTCTGTTCGTGCGCCCGTCCTTGCGTTCGTTCATGCATCCACCCCTGCGTCCGTTCATGCGTCCATCCATGGATCTGTCTGTGTGTCCGTTCGTCCATCTATTCAACACTCCAAGTACTAGCATCTCGCATCTTTTCATCATATATTCCCCATATAGAAGCACAGCCATTCAGTGGACATTCCAAGGACTAAAGGAGAGGTGGCACACGCACACTTTTTTACGGCTTGCGCTTCGGGTCTACTTTCCACCTTCAACCACCTTGAGTTCATGGTATATTCTAGTTCACTGTATTCATGGCACTGCGGCCCAATGCTCGCTAAACCTTTCTAAAACCAAGGAGGTTACGCCCAGTGAGTATAACGTAGAAACGTTTTCCTGTCAGATACTGCTCAATGTACATGCCAGTGGCTACTAATGTGAAATGAAAGACAGGAGGATTCAGCTTTTAATTTCTTACGGCTGGCGCTTCGTATCTGCTTCCCCCCTTTAACCACCTCGAATTCATTCATGGTATATACTAGTTCATTGTATTCATGACCCTGCGGCTCAACGCTCGCTAAACCTTTCTAAAACTAAGGAGGTTACACCAAGCGAGTATAATGTAGCAACCGTTTCTTGTCCGGTAGTGCTCAATGGCTGCTAATGGGAATCGCAGCGTGCGCGTTGACTAAAAGCCGAATGCTCCTGTCTCTCATTCCCCATTAGCAGCCATTGGCATGTACATTGAGCACTATTTTTTATTGTTAAACAACGCACAGAAGAAATCTCTCACCGGCACCACCTTGGAGGTCAAATGTTATACCTATTTCGGGTATGTGCCAGTGGTGGTTACGTGCTACGAGGGACGCACAAGCCGCGCCATAAGGAGCTTCGCCCCTAAAACGCCGGAATTCTCCCGGGAAAGAGCCCGGACGCTGCGACAGAGCGCTCCAAAAACACGGTAACAAACTTCTCCAGATGAGCGTGGACGCTGTGACGCAGTACGCGCAAAAATCAGCGAAAGTGCTCCCACAAAAGGGTCGTGGTCGCAGTGGCATAGCGCTCGAAAAACACGCTAGCATACTCCTGCAGATGAGCGTGGACGCAGTGACGCGGAAAAAGCACCGAAAGTGCTCCCGCGAAAGGGCCGCGGTCGCAGTGACATAGCGCTCGAAAAACACGCTAGCATATTCCTCCAGATGAGCGTGGACGCTGTGACGCGGAAAAAGCACCGAAAGTGCTCTCGCGAAAGGGCCGTGGTCGCAGTGACATAGCGCTCGAAAAACACGCTAGCATACCCCTGCAGATGAGCGTGGACGCTGTGACGCGGAAAAAGCACCGAAAGTGCTGCCGCGAAAAAGTGCTTTCGCAAAAGGGCCGTGGTTGCAGTGACATAACGCTCAAAAAACACGCCAACAAACTCCTCCAGATGAGCGTGAACTCACGTGGTATGCGGAAAAAGCGCCGAAAGTGCTCCTGCGAAAGAGCCTTGGACGCTGCGACATAGCACTCGAAAAACACTCTAAAAAGCCCTCCAAAGGAGCATGGATGCCATGGCAAGGTATGAAAAAAAAACGGAAAAAGTGCACCTGCGAAAGAGCCGTGGACTTTGCGACCTAGCGCTCGAAAAAGATGCTAACGAGCTACTCCTGAAGAGCGTGGGTGCCGTGGCGCGGTACGCGAAAAAGCACCAAAAGCGGTTTTACGAAAAAGCCGCAGCGGCAGCGACGTATAGAGCTAGAAAAACTCATTAAAGAGCTGCTTCCTAGGAACCTGTATGTTCAGGCACGGTACGTGAAAAAAGCTCCAAAAGAGCTGCTGCGAAAGCGCCGCAGACGTTACGACACAGGACTCGAAAAACACACTAAATAGCTGCACCCTAGGAGCATTGCTGTGGCTCGGTATACGGCAAAAAAGCGCTAAAAGAGCTCCTGATGTGACATAGCGCACGCAAAACATTCACTTCCGGCAGATGAGCGTAGGCGCTGTGACAACTGAAAAAGCTCGAAAGTGCTCTCGCGAAGGCTGTGGTCGCAGTAACATAGCGCTCTAAAAGACGCTAGCATACTTCTGCACAGATGAGCGTAGGACGCGGTGACGCGGAAAAGCACCGGGAAGTGCATCTCGCGGAAGGGCCCGTGGTTCGCAGTGACATAGCGCTCGAAAAACGCCTAGAATATTTCTGCAGATGAAGGCGTGGACGCTGTGACGCAAAAAAAGCACCGAAAGTGCTCTTGCGAAAAGGCCGTGGTTGCAGTGACATAGCGCTCGAAAAACACACTAGAATATTCCTGCAGTTGAGCGTGGACGCTCTGACGCGGAAATGTCACCGAAAGTGCTCTCGCGAAAGGGCCGTGGTCGCAGTGACATAGCGCTTGAAAACCATGCCAACAAACTCCTCCAGATGAGCGTGGACTGACGTGGTACGCGGAAAAAAAATTGCCCGCAGCTTCCCTCGGGGAAACACTGAGGAGGATGCGGAGCTTATAATTGGTTAACGGGGTGTTAAAGTGCGACTTACTTGGGTCGATGGTTAAATTGGTTAATGTGGTTGTGAAATGGGGTGTTAAATTGCGACTTACTTGGGTCGATGGCTAAATTGGTTAACGTGGTCGTAGGAGGGGGTGTTAATTGAGTGAACGCGTACACACGTATGCGAACGGGCGGCGCTGGTCGAAGGGACGTCGATCATTGTGTTTGTGGATTCGTTGGAATTCATTTCACCGCGACCTTGGGCGTCGACGCGCCGTACAAACCAACCGACGAGCGGCAACTGAGCGAGCGAGCGCCGACCTTGAGTATATATACAGCGCGACGGCGCAGGCACTGTCAGCTGTCGAATGTTCGAGAAGGGGGAGAAGCGCAACGGCGCATGCGCGCGCGTCAGCTGCCGATGTTCTCGAAGCGCGACGGCGCATGCGCGCGCGTCAGCTGCCGATGTTCTCGAAGCGTGACGGCGCATGCGCGCTACATTATACAGCTAGCGAATGTTCGTGAAGAGGAGAAGCGCACACGGTGTGTAGAGGAGGAAGGGTGCACAGATGGTGGAGGAGTGAAGCGCGCGCGGTGTGTAGAGGAGGAAGGGATGCACAGATGGTGGAAGAAGGAGGAGGAAGCTTGCGGACAGCGCCGCACTACAAGCCTCGAGTATTAGATGCTCCGCATCTAAAATCTCCGAAAGTGCTCCTGCGAAAGAGCCTTGGACGCTGCAACAAAGCACTCGAAAAACACTCTCAAAAACCCTCCGAAGGAGCATGGATGCCATGGCAAGGTATGAAAAAAACGGCAAAAGTGCACCTGCGAAAGAGCCGTGGACTTTGCGACCTAGCGCTCGAAAAAAATGCTAACGAGCTACTCCTGAAGAGCGTGGGTGCTGTGGCGTGGTACGCGAAAAACACCAAAAGCGGTTTTACGAAAAAGCCGCAGCGGCTGCGACGTATAGAGCTACAAAAACTCGTTAAAGAGCTGCTTCCTAGGAACATGGATTCTCAGGTACGGTACTAGAAAAAAGCTCCAAAACAGCTGCTGCGAAAGCGCCGCAGACGGTGTGACACAGGACTCGAAAAACACACTAAATAGCTGCTTCCTAGGAGCATTGCTGTGGCACGGTATACAAAAAAAAAAGCTCTAAAAGAGCTCCTGATGTGACATAGCGCAAGCAAAACATTCACTTCCTGCCGAGGAGCTGTGGGTGCAGCGCAACGGTACGCAGAGAACACACTAAAACCTATTTCCTTCGTAGTAGCCACCAACACAGTGGCATGGCACACGAAAAAGCAGCAGCAATTCACAAATGACGCCAGAAATCATGGTTTATTGACTCTACTGCCAGTAACATTCATTGCGAAGAATCGTTCCGCAAAACGTTCTTTTAAATATTTTGCCACTGCGATGGGGCGTTTAGGTCTTCTCTACCTCCATGAGTCTAGTCGAACAACAGCTGGGAATAATAAAGTACGAGTAGTTGTTCAGTACTTACTTTATTTATTAAACCAAGTCATCGTTACGCAAAATCAAACAATTGAAGACAGCATGCACAAGAAATCACGGGTGCTGCACTCAACTGTCATATTTGGCCCAAAGAAAACTAGAAAAAACGTTCATTTACCAAGAGCGTGTGCGCGAAAAAATGATTACAACAAAGAAAATGCCACAAAGTTGTTTCTCTGTTATTAAAAAGAATAGCGGATTTTTAGGTTTTATAAACAATCACTTAATTGTTCTTTATTTTCATGGACTACATTAGGGGCAATCACGGTGGTCGTAGTTTTCAAAGCCGTGTTCAATTTTGCGTATACCTTGCGCTGCCATGACTGCTTCAATCTAAATATAGGATGCATACGAATTAAGGATATATTGTAATGTATTCAAAACAAGGACCGAATGAGTAAGGGTACACGAGACAATCACTCAAATTTCATCTTGGTTTTTTCAATCCCGAGGCCACATGAACTCTGTGTCAAGCTCTTCGTAGAACCCGGATTATAGTTAATGCTCGTTCATTCGATGCGCATTTTAAGGGAAAATCGGAGGGTTGGTTGTGCTCTTTGTTCGCGAAAGTATTGGGCAGTTTTAGTGGCAATAAACTCAATTTTGTTGATTTCCACGATCCTCGAAGCATTCGTGGACTCAAAGAGCAAAAGCAGCGATCTTGGATAGCCTAAATGGCTGCGGCCTTACGGAAACGTGAAGTCGCTATCTACAAGTGCGTACCGGCATGTAGTAAGGTTTGGGTTCAAAGCAAGTTTCGAGGTAAAACACGAGGGCTACCGTTGTTCACGAAGTAGTGAACCACAAAAATCACCATATTTGCCTTGCTCTTGTGCAAAATAGTTACTGGACTTCGAACTACATTGATCGAAATGCATTGATGTAATAGACATTCTTTGTTTTCATTCTACTATCGGTATTTAACAACTCAGTTAACTTGTAAAGTTCTTCCAGTCCCGCAAAATCTGAAGTAATGATATTTTATTGCACAACAAGAAAAGAAAAAAAACCTTCTTTGACTATCATTTTTTATTGTGAGACTCGGATATATGCCACTCTTTTAGAGAGGCACACTGGCTCTCTTTAGAAAGGTCATGCACTGAGCTTTTTATTTGGACAGTCATGTTTGTTATAACTTCAGGTCCGAGAGAAAGTCGACGTGCTTTTCTAAACATATACACATGCAACTTTGACATGTCTGAAAACATAGTCAAAGTTTTGAAAGTCTATAACCAATCCCTAATGTGTGTGTAAAGGCTGTAGGAGCTAACAACAACGCACAGTCAGTGCTCGATTCATGGATTGATATGTGGGGTTTAACGTCCCAAAAGCACTATATGATTATGAGAGACGCCGTAGTGGAGGGCTCCGGAAATTTTGACCACCTGTGGTTCTTTAACGTGCACCCCAATCTGCACAGTCAGTGCTCCTACTAAGTCTTGTCCGTAATCGTCTTTGTTCGCAATGAAACCAAAGGTACGTTTTCCGCACTTTACTAAACTTTCCAGCATACTAATAGTCACGTAGATTCACGTGTGCAGAGATGGCATTGCTTCCCCGACAATGTTATTATATCTTACTGGCATCGGCCATTTTTTGTGCTTACTGGCGTAAACGTTTTACTGCCGTGAGCAGAAAAGAAGTTCTAGTTCTCACACAATAAAGAAAAAAACAACCTTTGAAAAGCATAGCCACTGCTCATATGGCAATGCATGGTAACATACAAAGTATATTGCGTGGAAAGCTGAAATTCACCAATAAAGCGACAATTAATTTTTTTTTCTCATAAGTGTAACAATCAATTTATTTGATTGATATGTGGAGCCAACGTCCCAAAACCATCATATGGTTAGAGAGGCGCCATAGGGGAGGGCTCCGCAAACTTCAACAACCTGGGGTTCTTTGGCGTGCACTCGAATCTGAGCACACGGGCCTACAGCGTTTTGCCTCCATCAAAAATGCAGCCTCTGCAGCCGGGTTTCAACCCCGCTACCTGCGGGTCAGCAGCAGAGTACCTTAGCATCTAGACCACCACCGCGGGGCAAGTGTAAAAATTGAGTCAAGGATGATTAGAAGCACACTTGTGTTTTCTTACGTAAGGGTATTCAAGCAGATTAATCGTAAGTGGGTTCTCACATGTGCGGCTTCTGAATCATCATCATCATAATCATCATCAGCCTGACTACGTCCACTGCAGGACAAAGGCCTCTCCCATGTTCCGCCTGTTAACCCGGTCCTGTGCTTGCTGCTGCCAATTTATACCCGCAAACTTCTTAATCTCATCTGCCAACCTTACCTTCTGTCACCCCCTAACCCGCTTTCCTTCTCTGGGAATCCAGTTAGTTACCCTTAATGACCAGCGGTTATCCTGTCTACGCGCTACATGCCCGGCCCATGTCCATTTCCTCTTCTTCATTTCAACTATGATATCCTTAACCCCCGTTTGTCTCCTAATCCACTTCGCTCTCTTCTTGTCTCTTAAGGTTACACCTACCATTTTTCTTTCCATTGCTCACTGCGTCGTCCACAATTTAAGCTGAACCCTCTCTTTGTGAGTCTCCAGGTTTCTGCTCCGTAGCTAAGTACCGGCAAGATACAGCTGTTATATACCTTCCTCTTAAGGGATAATGGCAATCTACCTGTCATAATTTGAGAGTGCTTGCCGAATGTGCTCCCCCCCATTCTTATTCTTCTAGTTACTTCAATCTCGTGGCTAAGCTCTGCGGTTATTACCTGCCCTAAGTAGACATAGTCTTTCACAACTTCAAGTGCACTATTACGTATCTCGAAGCGCTGCTCCTTCCCGAGGTTGTTGTACATTACTTTCGTTTTCTGCAGATTAATTTTAAGACCCACCTTTCTGCTCTCCTTGTGTAGCTCCGTAATCATGAGTTGCAATTCGTCCCCTGAGTTACTCAGCAATGCAATGTTTTCGGCGAAGCGCAGGTTACTAAGGTATTCTCTATTAACTCTTATCCCTAACTGTTCCCATTCTAGGCTTCTGAAAACCTCCTGTAAGCACGCGGTAAATAGCATTGGGGAGATTGTGTCCCCCTGCCTTACACCCTTCTTGATTGGTAATCTGTTGCTTTCTTTATGAAGCACTATGGTAGCAGTTGATCCCCTGTAGATTGCTTCCAGAATGTTTATATATACTTCATCTACGCCCTGATTCCGCAGTGTCTGCGTGACGGCTGATATTTTTACTGAATCAAATGCCTTCTCGTAATCTATGAAGGCTATGTATAGTGGTTGGTTATACTCTGAGCATTTCTCTATTACATGATTGATAGTATGAATGTGGTCAATTGTTGAGTAGCCTGTTCTAAATCCTGCTTGTTCTTTTGGTTGATTGAATTCTAATGTTTTTTTTTTCCTCTGTTAGCAATTACCTTTGTAAATAGCTTGTACACTACGGAGAGTAAGCTGATTGGCCTGTAAGTCTTCAAGTCCTTGTCATCTCCTTTATGCAAGCCTTAAATGCACGCCTTAAACGTGCATTTCTGAAAGGTATATTTATTCAGCACTGCAGAATTTTTTCGCGAGAGCGATAATCACTCATATATTGTTTCGGAGCTTGAAACGATACTATGCAGTGAAAATGTGTAATACTTTTCATGTTTTAATGTTCATTTATTATGTACAATACTCGCTGATGTAAACGGGACGGTTCTCATGATAACGGCTACAATTAGCAATTGCTTGTGTTAACCGCATCATGTCACTAAAAATCATCGCCGCTAAAGGTAATGTTGGCTCTGATGTAAGCGCTTCAGTCCGAATTAAGCCGACATCGCATGACCGCTAAACATTGCAAACGCAAGCACGTGTATTAGTCCTCAATTTTTGCATTTCATTGCATATGGCTTGTATTACGAAAAACTTTACTTCAGTTTTCCCCCTTCGCGGACAAACACAAGGGCGGGTTTCATTACAGGCAGTGTAGGCCACGCACATAGTCCTATAGAAGCCAATACTTACATGATAATGATGACGATTTATGGGGTTGAACGTCCCAAAACCACCATATAATTAGAGCGACGCCGTAGTGGAGGGCTCCAGAAATATCGACCACCTGGACTTTTTTAACATGCGCCAAAATCAGATCACAGGGGTCTACAGCATTTTTGCCTCCATCAAAAATGCAGCCGCCACGGCCAGGCTTCGATCCCGCGACGTGCGCGTCAGCCGCCGAGTACCTTAGCCACAAGAACACTGCGGCGGGGCAACAATACTTACATAATGAGGGTTTGTAAAACTTTGGAAAAAGAAAAAAAAACGCTGGTGGCTCTGAAACCAGAAACAAGAGAATTGTTAGAGAATATAAATTAACAAAAGAATGGGCGAACTCACTGTAATCATCGCTCATGAATAAGGCGTTGACGAACCCGGAAATGGGCAGCGGACTGAGCAAAGTTCCAGTTGAAAGTAGCTTAAATTCTCCTTTGGGCGCGGGGAATTTCATTTGCGCCAGATCAAAAATGTGAACCGCCACCGTCAATGCGTACCGTGAATAACTCAATTTTTGTAAGCAAGCAAGACACCTGAACCGGTCAATATTGCATATATGTGGTCAATATCGCATATACTCAGCGCGTAGCCAGAGAACGTCTTCACAGGATGCTGCGGCCGCTCATGAAAAGGTTTGTTGCTGCCCGAAAATTTCTAGCCAACTAAAAATGAGCCAATGAATAAAAAAAGTCATGCAAGCTTACCTACGCTGGCATTACAAGCGCTTCGGTCATCAACAATCTTCGCCAACATTGTCCCACTGATTGAACGTCTCTAGTAGTAGACCGTATCCCCAGAATTGGGAGTTTCAGAATGAATTCAAGGCCCTACGTGCATTGCGGGGGTGTTTATTAACGTGGATTGCCAGAGAAGTAAATTAGGATTCAGCGTTAGTTTTAAGTTTTTACATGTAGTGCGGGAGATGGCCCTTCTGTTAACATATTTTATCCCAAGATTGTCAGCGCTAGGAAGGTTGAATTTGGTGCACAGTTTGAAAATTCTGAAGTGTCAAAAAAAGGAATAACAAAATGTCTAGAAGGTAAGTAGAAGTGTTGGTCACCGGAGAAATAGGGGTTGCTTGAAGGTGCACCTAAATAAAAAAATCACGCTGGTGTTTCGGCATTTCGACCACAATGAGCTTCTGCTACGCTGGCACTCTTCTGTGGTGAAACATCCCACCTATCGCCACCACTGGGGTTGATATACGTGAGCCATTTGGTGATATTCGATGGCGATGTGTGACTTTAGTTGGACATTCTATATCATTCGCAGATAATTGATTGGTAATTTTGCGCAAATGCACTTGCCCCTCTTTACAGAGATTTTTTAGTATGCCTTTCCCAATACACCCTACCCTGCGACCACGGAGTACAGCGTCATTCTTAACGCAAAGGCTGTGTGCCAGTGAGAGATATCACCGCAACTGACTTAAGCCAGTTTCTTTGTTTTTTGCCACCATCATTACAATACGCCAAAACCACAGATACAAAACTGTGGTGGCTCGGGCTGGCCTGCGCCCAGACATGCAGAGTCTACTGCACTTGCTAAGCAAAGACGAACCCAGAAAAGATTGCTTGATACACCAGCCACCAAACTGTGGCATTCGCGCGTGTATTGCATCTTTGACCCAGCTGCGTGCCATCATAGCGTTCAAAACTCGATTTGCCCTAACCAAAGTGATGCCACTCTCAATAAGCAAAAAAGGGATGATTTGCACAGAATTGCCAAACTACGCAACTGAGACACTTCTGACTTTCGAGGCATCAATATATTTCACTGTTTTGTTGTTAATGAGTGTCTTTCCCCGTATATATGGGCCGTTTTCAAATTGCTGGGCTGCCATATCTGCATAGAGCTACCACTCATTTCGACAAGGCATGGTGCACACAAGCTAGAACAGAGGTGGTGTGCTTCGCTTAATTCTATTGTGACCGTCCTCCTTCGGGTAGCGACACTTACACCATGCATGATGGGTAAGTAACGCTTGTTGCGCGATCTCGCCGGTACTTCGTAAAACGATTAAGTCCTTGAAGCTCCGTCTTTCACGTGTAACTTCTGTTGCCTGCATTTGTGCACTTTCCCGTCGTCGTTCTGGCCTTCCATTCGTGGAATTTTATGTGTTTTTGGCGTTACAGAATGCTCAAGAAAGCGGTGGCACTGCGGACTAAACGCTCATATTTGCACTGCGTGTTGTATAGATGAATGCTCGCACGTGGCATCGTCTTCATTGGATAAACTCCGCCGCTTCCCTCATTGAGATCACAAATCTCAACAGCTGACCATCATAACACTGCATTAGTTCAATAATTGCCTCATAATCCATATGTCTTCACTGGTAATGACAACTTTTTCTGCGACAAGAATGAATTCATATGACATGTCCGCGACACTTCACAAACCCTTCTCGTCCCACGGCCGTTCCTCGACACACTTCCAATTGCACTCTTCAATACTAAATGACTCGAGTCAAGCTCGACTGTTTCTCTTGCTGGTTCTGACTCTTCATCACTGCACGGATGTAAAAATAATCTTCCAACAAAAAGCTCACATTTCGTGCTTGCCTAGGTGCAGCCATGTAGCTCCTAAGCAGTACATATGCACAAGCAGAACGTGGGTTGTCCATCTCATTGTGTCATCTATCCATCTTGCATTCCGGAGTGTGCATGTCGTCACAAATGCAGTTCTCAATTACCTCGCTTCTGTTGCCACTAGCCATAAGGCTTCTCTTCTATCTAAAATGAGAACCTACCAATGTGAATTCGTCGACGGCAGAGACGAAAACCACGCATCTGCAGAACTTTCTTGACATTTCGAATATAGAAAGACGGGGGCTTGGCACATCGACTGCGCTCCGGTTTCGCGAAAATATCGTTGTCTCGGCTGATGTAACGCCTTGTTCATGTAAGCAGCGAAATATCTCCTTCGCCTTCCCACTAACGCTCGCAAAGAAATGCAGCGTCAAGGTATGATGCGTCAACCAACGCGAGATAAGCGAAAACCTCCGGTCATTACGGTCATGGCGCGTACCAGCCCTTATTTTGTCATCACTGTTACACCCCCGTCACAGTCCAATTGAATTTCAAGGCGACATGGAACATGAAATTTTGCC
The DNA here is from genome assembly GCF_013339725.1 of Rhipicephalus microplus. Taxonomy (NCBI): domain Eukaryota; kingdom Metazoa; phylum Arthropoda; class Arachnida; order Ixodida; family Ixodidae; genus Rhipicephalus; species Rhipicephalus microplus. Next base: position 171,349 of record NW_023611628.1, read on the forward strand.
TTAGTTTATCCGAGCCCTTCCTGGTCGATGGTCACAGTCGATGGCACACCCTGCTCGAATTAACGGCTTACCGAACTGTTCCGCTGCACATCATATTGCAAACCTTTAATCCACTCTTCCCCGACCTCACCCGGTGGAAACTACCGGCTTTCAAATAAAGTTTATTCATTGATTCATTCAACTACCAGAAGCTTCAATGGCTAAAACGGTCTTACTGTCAGCCATTCACTTGTTGGGCACATGCCTTGCCTTGGTGCTTCCACTCATATTAAAATGGGTTAGTTGTTTCTTGACTCATTGCAATTTCGACGACACAAGTATGTTAGTTCAGTAGGAATCTTACGCGAGCACCCGAAATTATGCTGAAATTAGCGGCAACATATGCGTAAGTGAAGCGATATGCTGGTTGAGGTTTCGGGCGACCGACAAATCCACTCTTTTTGTATTGTGGTTGTTACTTCCGTTACTGCGCGGAAGTACAAACCCTAAGTGAACACTTGTGGCCTCACTTTAAATTGTAAATACCACCATCATCCTGCTTCTGGCGCATGCTGATGTATTCGTGGAAGAAGGTGGGCATGCCACTTCGGTCGCATAGTACGTGCACGTTCCACCTCACACAAAGCGACACATTCACCTGAAGTGACAATCTTAAAATGCGGTTTCACGGCCGCTGGACTCGTTAACGTAACTACGTCGCATTATGATGTCTTAGTATGTCACCTCCAATAGCTGAAAAAGAAAGCCCCATTCATCAACTCGGTACTGTCACCCATCTCAGCCCAAGCACCTACAAGCCGTCTGTCTTTTCCAAAACACAAACCCGTTCATTGCATGAGATTGACCATCTTCTATTTTAAAGTATCATATCCTTACGGCAAATCAAAAAGACAGCTGGCATTCGCTATCCCCTGCGCGACTGTTATAAAAGCTATAATACCGACACAGTAGGCTGCCTCGGCAAACAATCTTCTTTACCGTCGATGAAGTAAAGCCATCAGCTTGGCCACTTCGGTGAACGTTATCGCATTTTTGAGTACTATCTCGCCGGTGATAACTTGAATCCATTGACATGCCCACCTGACCTCTTTTGTCGTAAATGGGACATAGCGCGAAACTATCGAAATGAACGTAATGCTGGGAATCGTTCATCCTCACAGCTCGACTCACAATAGTACAGTTTATTTGTAGCATGAGGCAATTTTTTTTATCTTCAGCACGTCGTGTCGCAGCCTCACGCGAACACACGCTGCCAATGACAACGGCTCGAAAAAAAAAAGCATCCGGTTTTCAATATGCGTGCTTTTTGCGATGCGCAAAGCGAAGGCTCCACCACCCACATTTTCCAGTCAACGTTAACACTAAAACTCTAGCAAACAGCACTCCTCCAAGTTACCACTCATCGTATCCGCGTTAGCGAATCCCCTAAAATAAAGAAGAAACAATAGGAACATTAAATTAGTACAACTAAGCCGACTAACAATTACAAACGCCCCATAATAACAGACAGGTCTTACCTTGCGGCGTTCGTAGCGGTCGTGTTCCAGATACGGCTGTCGCTGCTGTGCGCAGCACTGTGCGAGCGGAACTGGCTCAGGCTCTTATCAACTACAATCAATTCGTCAAGCCAGCCTCACACGATGCGCCGTGTAATCGGCGACGAGCGTGCTCGGTGACGAGGTAGCACCAAAGCGCGTGCGCATGAGTGCATGGCCAGAAGAATACGGCATTGGTCTATAGGCCCGTGTACATGGACGCGACGGGGGCGGGCTGAGTTGAGTGGCGGCTTCAGCTTACCTCGACGCGCCCGAGTTTATATGAACTCGCACGGACGCTTTGCGTCGAGGCGAGCCGGAAGCCCATCTTCCGGTACTGGTTTCCGCTCCTCCAAACCTGCGCTCTCGCCTCTCGCCGCTGTGGGCTGCGGTTGTTTACGCAATTGTCGCTCCGCCACCGCGATGGCTGTCTTGGTATTTTTTCTCAGTTTGCACCAGCTGTACTCTATGGTTGTGTTGGTGTCTTGGCTAACACTGCACAACGCGATGGCAGCAGTGGTTCTGTTGCGGCACAGCGCTCGCTGCAGGCGTATCCGCAGCCTGACGCACCGTCCCCTTTTCACCCCTGGCTGGTCTCTCCAAGAATTCGCCGTGATTCATGGTTTGTAACGCCTTTCATTTGTGTACCTGATGCTGTGGAAAATCCTTTGAAGCCCTACACGCGAGTCATTTTTTGCAATAGTTGTGGCTTGTCGCTAATACGAATTAAGCGGCGCCCTGAACCTCGTTGAAAATTTTAAATTAAAAACAATAAGCAGTTTTTAAATGAAAATGACTAAAGACCCTCATCAATTGTTGGAAGAAAGTGTACAGTTCCATCACAATTAAGTGCACCGTGTTCCTCTTGCCTCATACGCTTACCCTGTTTGGCTAATCTGATTTCTGTGGCTTTTGGACTGGACAGCGAGATCCTTACACGATGAATTTTTTATCTGAGGGCTTGTCATTTCAATTGGAATGCAATATACATTTTTGAGTAAAATTTCTATCGGCTTACGTAAAAATTCATACGGCCGCATACCATTTTGCCGTAATTTTACACCTCTATTTCTATTGTGCCTCGTTTATGCTTAAAAATGAAAGTAATTTGCTATTTTTTGTATTTCCTTGCAGGATTGGAGCAAATCACTCAGTTTTTTCTCGTTGACTAAAGCTAGCAACGTCGTTATTTCATCATCTGTCCACATGGTGCGTGGAGCCCGCGAGGATGTCATCGTGCCTAGCGCGCGCGTACCGGCCGACAGAGAAAGAGCAACGTCGGAGTGATGGGGACAGGGGAAGCGGAGACCACGACGGGCGGGAGAGGTCACGAGCCGTCAACTCAGCGTGACCGGTTATACATGCCCTTTCTGAGCGCGGCGAGTTCGGTGAACCTACCCCCTGTCTCCGGGTCGACGGGACTCGCCGCGACGACTCTCCGCCCCGACGCGTCCGCTTATACATGGGGAGGGCGAGTCCAGAAAACCTGTTTATTTCGACTCAACGCGCCCTCGTCGGGTCAATGTAAACGGGCCTTATGACGTCGAGTTACAAATCCCCATAGGACGTGTTTCTGTGACCGTGGAGACAAATCGTGCCGAATGCGGACCACATTCCCGGCAACGCCTTGACGCAAGTTCGTGGACCATCCCATTTGGGCAGGAAGGCCGACACGAGCACGACCCCAATGTTCAAGAGGGAGCGTTCGAGCACATTCAACATTTATACTGGTGAAAATATCAAGAAAGAAATAATATTGCCAGAAAATCACAGCGTATTCATGGAATGAATGCTGATAAGTGGGTTGAAGCGTCCATCCGTCTGTCTCTCTGTCTGTCCGTCTGTGCGTGTGTCCCTGTCTGTCTGTACGTGTCCTGGCTGTTCATGTGTGTCTCTCTGCCTGTACGTGTGTCTGTCTGTCCGTCTCTCTGTCTGTCCCTCTGCGCCTCCGTCTGTCCGTCTGGCTCGTTACGCCTGATGCAGGAGAAGGTTAGACTAAGAGGAGCTTCGCCCGTAAAAGGCGACGCCATCTCCGTCACCTGAATGTCCCAGGTTTGTTTGGGAAAGCAAGCGTCGTCTTGAAAGATAGGTAGTTTAGAAACTAATGAAGTATGGGCAAGTCATCGAGGTGGTTTAGTGGCTAAGGCACACGGCTGCGGAATCACATGTCGTCGGATGGAATCGCGGTCGCGACAGCGGCATTTTCGAAAGAGGCGAAAGTGCTTGACGCTCGTGTTCTTATACTTTGGTGCACGTCAAAGAACGTCAAGAGGTCGAAATTTCCAAAGCTTTCCACTACGACGTCTCTCTTTGAGCTAACTTTATTTTGGGTCGTTAAAGCACAACAACTATTATATGTGCACAAACATTTAATGCTCACTTTTGTTACTATCGCAAACCGCTGGTGTTTTGCGATAGTAACATCATAACAACTTTTTCATAAAGTGTGCGTACGTGTGTGAGTGTATTTGTGTGCAAGATTTGCATGTATCACGTGCGTGGGTTGTTCAAACAAAATAAGACCGCAATAAAATTCTTCCTGAGCTTGTTGCTTGCCGCACGTGAAATACAAACCCATGCCTGCTGTGAACGCTCAACAGGCAAGGTGTCACGCTGCTAAGCACCACAGCGTGGATTTCCCTAGTGTCGTTTGTTGAGCTCAGCGCGCACGCGTACGTTCGAACTGTTCTTTCTTCACACTTTCTTTTTGGCATGGCTTCATCTGTGCTTGATTTGGGTGCACGTTAAAGAACCCCAGGTGGTCGAAATTTCCGGAGCCCTCCACTACGGCGTCTCTCATAATCATATGGTGTTTTTGGGACGTTAAACCCCACATATCAATCAATCATTCATCTGTGCTTCTTTCGTCAATGCACTTATCAGTATGCTAAGTGTATCACGTGTTGCTTGTTTTTTTTATTTTGATTGCACATTCTTTTGTTAGTGCTCTTGTGATATGTGATACATGAAAATATTTTGTTTGTACAAGAAATGTATATTGGTGGCGAGCTTCAGGTGCAGAGGCTTTTCTCAGGCGTTGAGAATTGATATGCGAAGTTTAACGTCCCGAAACCACCATATGACTATGAGAGACGCCGTAGTGGAGGGCTCTGGCAATTTCGACCACTTGGGGTTCTTTACTGAGCATGCCGGCCTACAACGATTCCGCCTCCATCGGAAGTGCAGCCGCTGCAGCCGGCATTCGATCCTACGGCCAGTGGGTCAGCAGCCTAGCGCCATAGCTACTGGGCCACCACGGTCCATGGGGCTTTTCTCGGGTCTATTGATTGCCGTTTTGCTGGTTTGTTTTGTTGTATTCCAAGAAACAAAATATGCTACTTTTGCTACTACTACTGCTACTACTACTACTACCACTATTTCTACTACTACAACTACTAATAGTGATAATGGTCGGTGCTCTTCGTTCCAAAAGCACGAATAATTTACGAAATAAAAGCTCCTGTATTAACTGACTTCTAAAATTTAGAGCAGACTGGATAGCTGTATTCACCTGAACCAAACAATTTGAAAATTTTTTGCTACATTTTAACACAATTTCATTATTACTTCGTGAGTATTTATTTGAGTAGGCATTAAACTTGAATACCTTAAGTGCCTTGCATTATCTAAGTCAAAACATTCTGCGACCAACCCATTTCGTAACTTCCTATTCACTTCTCCGCTCTAAAGTTGAAACATATTTAGTCAACGTTATTAAATAATGAGCAGTTGTAGTAACGAAGAAAAACTGCCGATTCCTATTGATTGCAGAATTTAATGAACAGGATTAGTTTGCCACATTTCTGGCTAATCCCTGCGAGTTGCTATGCTTCAATGTAAACGTCGTCATCATCACCATCACTTCTTTTTCTTAGAGCTTCTCGGGAAATGAATCACTTGTGACGGCATCAGTACAAACCATAACGTTATTAATGGCACGTAGAAGGAGTCAAGTTATTGTTTCTCTTCTACGCACTTCCGGTCGACAAGTATATACGCTTGAACATTTTTACCCCATGCTTTTGGTTTTACCAATTTTCATCAAACATGTTTTCAAAAATAGAACTGGCACGTAATTGACTGCTCGAAATACAGTTAGAAGTTATACTTGACGCATGCATCTGATAGTGGTACATATGTTTAATTAAGATAAAGGCCAATTAGGTATCAATATATAATGAAAAATTATCGATTGAACCGGGACAATTGCGGTACCTTGTGGAGCATATTTCAAAAGCAAGTGATTCCTACGTTGCTCCTGGTATTCGCTTCAGCAGTGTAAAGAAACATGGGCTTCCACAGGACGGCTTTCCGCTTTCTCATAGTAGAGTTCCCAGCACTCTAAATTGTTAACCACTTTTTCTAAACACAATTCAAGGTGTAGTTCAGTTCAAGGATCGAGTGCCGCAAACGGACAAGTGAAGCGTTCCTCCAGTTGTTCTCGATAGCGGGGGTGGGAGCCCTTGTGAATGTTTGTGCGCATAAATGCATGTGTTCACGTGTATGGTCACGCATGCTTCTCCCTCCGTTTTATGGGACGGGCCCGTCACGTAAACAATTTAGCGATATCACTGAGTTCGCAGAGCTTTGTCATAAACAGCGCAAGTACACGAAGATGAAGAAGATACAAACGACAAGAGTGCTGACTATCAATTTAAATTTTTAATCAACACAGCAACATATATGTATTTATCAGACAATCTCCTAAATAAACATATGCGTAGCTAAGGTAAAGACTAGTACCAATAAAATAAAAGTTGCTGCTTAACGAGTTGGTTAAAACTTCCGAGAAAACAATGGTGGCGGGCAAGCTAGACAAAGTCATTGCCTCCTGCGCCCTTGTATTTTTTTCGTAACCATATTTTTTTTGCTAGCGATGGTATACTAAATGAAAGCAAGCATAGTCGATAATGGTTGCCATGCTTGCTTGCTTGCTTGTTCCTATATGTCTTGGCTCGTACCCACCATTGTAATTGGCCAATAAACCAGCCAATGGCTGCAACAATAAGAGGCTTAAACCAGTCTCTTCACACGTTATAGTTGTCTGGCCCAGACCGGGACTATCTACTGACCTGTGACACAACTCCACTGATGCCTTGTAAGACTATATAGGCAATCATAATCGTCTTTGAATGCTAACTTTCTTCATGACAGTTTCGATTATTTCTGACATGGTGGGTACCTTATACATATGCACTTGTACAACTTGCCACGTATCTTGATCCCACGTACCTTGATAATCCCACGTACCTTGATAACATCCCACGTACCTTAATAATCAACGTCATGTGAAGCATGCAGGTGAAATGACGTTAGCTACGCACACAACACGCAGTCACGCACTACCAGCATCAGCTGTGGTTGGCTGAAATGTTTCATTATCACAGAATGGTGGTTACGTGCGCACACATTGCGAATACGAGTACATCTGTGAGGTATCTGTAACTCCCATGTGTCGACGGGTGATTAATAGATGCGTCCAGTAGGTTGGTGACACCTCTTTAACTTGGGCAACTCAGTGTTAAATGCTAGCACCATAAGCAAAAGTATAACTATTTCTTTTATCCCCCGTTAATGCGCAGATGAGGAGCCAATGTACACAGAAGTATGGCGTACTGTTTACTTGACTGAAATTGTTCATATCCGTTATGAAGAAGTGGTCGATGACATATCTGTTCCTAGTCGTGGGCCCGAGATCTTCGCAGGCTCTCTGTACACTGAAAATGTATTTCATGTATTGTGCGAACCAGGTCTATTTGTGTTTTCAATCATGTACATTCAAGTCGCAAATGATGACAAGCAATAAGCAGATATGTAGCGCTTGTGCCAGCGAGGACAGCGGAGTTGTACACTGCTAGAAAAGTGAGCTTCAGTAGATGGCGCTTGACTTCAGCTGTTAACTCGACAAGACAGCTGCATGATAGGAGTACGTGTGTATTGTTTATAAGATTGGATGGCCAGCACGGCAACCACAATAGACGTTTCACGAATATTACTGTCTACCTTAAACTCAGTTCCAGGACCCACCGTGGCTTTCTGGTAGAATACTTGAATGCCACGCAAAATGATGTAGCTGGATTCCTGCTCGGACCAGGCCTTGTATTCCATGCGTTCGTTCGGTCAACGCTGCCGGTGCCAGCTTTTCAGGGTGAACCTCGTAAGTGCCGACATCGTTGACCCCATCATGCCCTACGAAACACAAACTGAAAGCAAACACTTACACAACAAAAAATCACAGCATATTCACAAAATTAATGATGATGAGTGGGTCGAAGCGTCTGCAACTCCATCCGTGCTTACGTCCGTCCGTACATGCACCCGTTCTTGTGTCCTTCCGTGCGTTAATCTGTCCGTGCGTCAGTCCATCAGTATATGAGCGCCCGCTCGTGCGTCCCTTCGTGCCTCCGTCCGTGTGTCTGTCTGTTCGTCTATCCGTCCGTTTGTCCATTCTTCCATCTAGTGAACACTTCAAGTACTGCCATGTTGCTTCTTTTTATCATATAATCATCATTTACAAGTAGCGCCATCCGGCGGACTATCCAAGGAATAAACGAGACTACACGTGGCCTCCGCGATCGGCTGCCGGCGGCGCGCCGTTGCTCCGGCCGTCCCAATCGCCCGGAGTGAGCGTAAGTTGAAAAAGGGGCGTGGCCGCGTTTTTCGCCGCACCGCGGCGCGCGTTCAGGCTGTCTAGGTCCGATGGGCAGGTTTTGAGGCGAGGGAAGCGCAGAGCAAAATAAGGTTCGAAGAAAGGCTAAGAAATATGAAGGAGAGTAGATGGGCAGAGAAGGTGTTCCGTTATTTGTATAGGAAGAGCGTGGACACACAGTGGAGAAAAAGAACTAGAAGACTCACTAGTAAATATACGGCTGGTATTGTGAGCCATATGTCAACAAAGAGCGTTAAGGGAAAAGTCAGGGAGGCGGAGAGGATTTACTGGATGGCAGCTATGGAGAAAAAACCGGCTCTGAGTAACTACCAAAAGGGCAAAAATGAAATAAGGAGGGAGGCATTTTATGATAATTCAAGGGGAAGCGCTTTACTGTTTGAAGCGAGATCGGGTTGCCTTAGAACGCGTAGTTATAAAGCAAGATTCAGTAAAGAAGAAGAACAATGCACATGCTGCGGGAAAGATAAGGAAACGGCGGAGCATGTTCTGATTGAATGTGGAGATATCCTCCCAGGTGTACGTTTGGGCACGAGTCTACAGGAAGCCTTGGGTTTTAGGGACAACAATGGAAAGCTGAACACACCCGCGATTGAAATAAGTAAGAGACGGTTAGAGTATTGGTGGCAGAAAATTAGAGAGAAAGGACAAAAATAAATATTGGAAAAATAAAATATGGACACTGTGCCGTAAATGGCAGAGAACTTAAGCTGAAAATTTACCTTTTTTTCCATTAAGATAGAATTTATCGAAGTAGAGGAATTAGGCCAACATAAAAGAAAGGGAAAAAAGGTTTTTTTTTTGTCGAGCCTGGTGGCATACTTGTCACCACCCCGTTATAAAGGGGACGCTCATAGCATCCATCCATCCATCCAAGGTGGATGGACGTGTTTTTTTGAGCGCTCCGGATCGACTGCGCAGATAAGTGTTTTTGTATGTTTTGAGCTTGTCTTTATAATTATAAGGCAGCGGTTGAAATCTTCGTAGTACTTATTTTGTGGTACGGCTTTTTCGGGGGCCAGACACCAGGTATTTATTAGTTATTGCGGGTGTGTGTGTTTGAATTTTTTTTGCCACCCCGTGGGGGAGGTGCGCGTATATTGAACACGCAAATTTTTGTAGTAGAGCTTAGACTTTCCTTTTTTTTTCTTCGAAGTGCAGGGCTCGAGTTTCGTAATTATTGAGTATAGGGACAATTGGTGTCAGAAAGGTATGGTTAAAAAGACTGTAAAGTGTTCAGGATGTGCAGTGGGTTTGAAAGTGGACCCAAGCGTAGAAGCGGGTGGAGAAGAGGCTGACGCGAAGTGTAGGCAATGTGAGGTCGAGGAAAAAATATAGAAAATGATGGTTGCCCAGACTGAACTGCTGAGAAGAATCGCCAAGCTCGAGACTGCGGTGGCGACAGAGCAAGAGAAAACGAGGGCAATGGGAGAAAGACTGAAGTCCGCCGAGGAAGCGCTAGCGAAGCTGAACAAAGAAGCGACCTACCGAGAGAACAGTAGGGAACCGGCAACCAGAACGGTGGAGAAGGAAAAGCAAGCAAGTTTGGAAAAAACAGGTTTAGCCGGTTCAACTGTCGCAAGGCCCAGCTTCAGCGAGGTAGTGGTGGGGCAGGGAGGGAACAAAGCAGCCGGCGTCACAGGTGCAAGTAGCCCCCAGGTGCAGAACGCTCCAGCTGAAAAGTCACAGCATGTGATAATAGCCGGGGACTCGAATTTAAATCGATGCACAGAAGCCATCACAGAGAGGGTAAGAGGTGACAAGAGGGTTGCGGTAGGGGCGTTTCCAGGACGCAAGCTGGAAGCAGTCATGAGGCAAGCGAGCGCAAAGCTCAAAAAGACAGCTGAGAGACGAAACCTCGTGGTAATTTCAGGCGGTTTAAACGATGTCCTCAATGAAGATGCAGAAGGACTAGCAGCCACACTGGCGAAAGGCGTCGATGACATGCGCGCCACTTCTCCTAAGGTACAGGTAGTTATATGCACGATACCGGAGGTACCGGTGCGTGATAGCAACCTGCAAAGACTGGTGGTCAACGCAAACCAAGAGATATGGCGGATGAGTCGAGAGAAAAGCTTTGAGGTGGTGGAAATAAACAGAGAGGTGCATAGGTGGGGGGGGGGGGTTTCAACGAGACAGAATTCACTTCGATGGGCGGCTAGGTCATGAGGTGGGTTGGCGACTTGCAGGACGTGCAGTAGCTTTTTTGGGGGGCAAGCGAGCCCTTCGGGGTGCAGGATAGCTAGTAACGAGGAAAACAACCAAGGAGACTCTTCGACAGGTGGTATGGACAGATACGATTCCAAAGTGGCACCAATATCTAAGATAGGCAGAGTCCGGGGCATGAATAGACGTAGCCACGAGCGCCGAGCCAATTCAGACATAGGGTATATTAACATGCAGGGTGGTAGGAACAGGCTGAAGTGGGAAGAGATAGAAGAACAGCTAAGGGAAGAGAGGCCGATGGTATACGGTTTCGTAGAAACACACCTCAGGGAAATGGAACAACCTCCGAACAATCCGGACTACGCGTGGGAACAAAACAGGAGGCAGCAGAAAGGGGGGTGGTATTGGGGCATTCATTCATAAAAGTACAGACTGGCAAAGGGTCAAGCAGGAGTGCAAGGAACATTTATGGCTAAAAGTGAAAGTGGCAGGTCAAATGACACTCCTTGGTTTCGTGTACTTGTGGACGGGAGCAAAGGCCAGAGAGGAAAACCAGGCAATGGTAGAGTGTATATCAAAGGACATTCAGGAGTTAGGAAGAGAGTGCGAGATAATTATACTAGGAGACATGAATGCGCACATAGAAGATATAGATGAGTATACCGACCCGACAGGCAAAATGATCATGGATATGTGTGAAAGGCTTGATTTGATCATTTGCAACAGTACCGCGAAGTGTGAAGGGCAAATAACATGGGAGGTAGGAAGGCTTCAGTCGACGATAGATTGCATGTCGACTGCACTGATGTCACATAGGATGTATGATAAGCTCAGGGGAATGCACATAGATGAAGGTGGCTCCAGAAGTCTGGGTAGCGATCACAAACGTATCAAGCTAAGTTTTGGAAGAGCAGTGAAAGTGGGAAGGAGACAAGATGAGCAACTACAGGAAAATTTTTATACAGAAAGGCAAATTGAAATAGCCACTAAACAAATTGAGAAAGTAATCACGGAGGATAACAAGACACTGTGGACATACACGAATCTAATTAGACTCCTTGAGCTAGAGCTTGCTAAGACGCGTGACAAATCACCCCGGAAAAGAAGACACAAACCCAAAAGTTGGTGGGATGAGGAAGTTAAGAGAGCCATAGCAAAACGCCAGGAAGCCTCTAGGGAACACAGACATGCTAAGCAGCGGGGTGAACCGACAGATGATGTTGAAAGAAAATGGGCAACCTTTCTAAGCTGTAGAAGGGATGCATCCCTTCTGATCAATGAAAAAATTAGAAGGAAGAGAGCTCAGTGGCTGGCGGAAGTACATAAAAAAGATAGAAAGGCAGCTGCGAAATTTTGGAACCATCTAAACTCCCTAAGAAATGAGACGAGCCTAGAGCAGAGTTTTATACCTACAGCCCAAGGTGCTAAGCTAGAAGGGGACGAAGCTATTGAATATATAAGAAGAAGGGTGACAGAAAAATTTCAACAAAGAAGTACTTTATGCACCACAATAGGCAAGGATGAATCAAGTGGTGCAATGGCTCCATTTTCACAACAAGAGTGGGAAAGGGCTGAGAAAAGGGTTCCTGGTAGTACATCAACAGGCCCAGATGGCATTCCAATTAGGCTGATATAGACATTAGGTCCGTAGTCTAAGCAGGCTTTGAGAGAGGCAGTAAGCAAAATAATAATCGATGGTGAAGTTCCCAATGGATGGAAACTTAGCAGGATGAGCATGATCTATAAAGGAAAGGGGGACAAAGCTGACATAAACAACTACCGTTCTATAACAGTGACATTAGTGGTCTACGGGCTGGCGATGCAAATTATAAAGGAAAGACTGCAGGCGTGGATAGAGGATGAGGGGGTGCTGGGGGAACTGCAGAATGGGTTTCGGAAACACAGGAGGTTGGAAAACAATCTGTTCTCACTGACGCAGTGCATCGAAATAGCAGAAAAGGAACACAGGCCCCAGTGGCTAGCATTTTCGGATATCAAGAGAGCGTACGATAGCGTGGTTCAAGAGGAATTGTGGGGAATACTGGACACACTAGGCGTGGAACCTGTAGTCACTAATCTTTTAAAGGGTATCTATAAAGGTAACAAGGTAGTTATAAAGTGGGAAAAACAGGTATCCAAGCCTGCAGAGGTAAAACGGGGGCTTAGGCAGGGGTGCCCCCTGTCACCCTTATTATTCATGATGTACCTACAAGGATTAGAGGCAAAATTAGAGGGAAGTGGACTGGGCTTCAACCTCTCTTTAGTCAAACAAGGAAAACTTATTGATCAGGCACTACCAGCATTAATGTACGCAGATGATATAGTGCTAATGGCCAACAACAAGGAAGATTTGCAGAGATTGATGGACATCTGCGGTAATGAGGGAGATAGGTTAGATTTGAGATTCAGTAAGGAAAAATCAGCAGTCATGAGTTTCAATGACAACGAAGGTAGTGAGCTTAGAATACAGAAGGTTACGCTAGAGATAACAGATAAATACAAATATCTGGACGTATGGATAAGCAATGGGACCGAGTATCTGAGGGAACACGAAATATACGTGACGACTAAAGGTAACAGGAATGCAGCAGTCATGAAAAATAGGGCACTGTGGAATTACAATAGGTATGATGTTGAGAGAGGAATATGGAAAGGGGTCATGGTTCCTGGGCTGACGTTCGGCAATGCGGTCTTGTGCATGAGATCAGAAGTTCAAGCAAGATTAGAAATTAAGCAACGTGGAATAGGTAGGCTTGCTTTAGGAGCTCACGGGAACACACCAAATCAGGGAGTACAAGAAGATGTGGGATGGACATCATTTGAGGGCAGGGAAGCTAGCAGCAAGATAAAATTTGAGAAACGATTGAGAGAAATGGGGGAAGAGCGTTGGGCTAGGAAGGTTTTCAGCTACTTGTACATGAAGAATGTCGATACAAAATAGAGGAAGCGAACCAGGAAGCTGACTGGTAAATACTTAGAAAACAGCAGGTGGCCAAACCAAAAAGAACTATCGGTTAAGAAGAAAGTGAAGGAAACGGAGACTGACATGTGGAGAATGGGCATGATTAAGAAGTCCGCACTAGAGATCTATCGAACTTTTAAGCAAGAAATTGCCAAGGAAAGGATCTATGATAATACTCGGGGTAGTTCTCTGCTGTTTGAGGCCAGGACGGGAGTACTGCGAACCAAGACTTATCGGGCCAAATACTAAGGGGTAGACACAGTATGCAGTGCGTGTGGAGAGGAAGAAGAAACTGCCGAACACTTGATAATGTTCTGTAAAGGGCTTCGCCCTATAGTTCAGGATGATGGCGCAGAGTTTTTCAAAGCACTGGGGTTTAGGGACCGGGAGGGCAAAATAAACTTTAAGTGGGTAGACTTAACCAGAAGGAGGTTATCTGATTGGTGGCTAAAGTCAAGACACGAGTGAAAATTAAACTCTTCACTGCAAAGTACGAATCCTCAAACTCACTTTTTAAGGAAAAAATAAATAAATATAGTTTTTGGTTCATTAGGTATTACGGCTTGGTGGCGCTAGCCACCGCCCGATCTAAAGGGTACAGCCATATCCATCCATCCATCCACGCTTTCTCTGGCTTTCCCTGGCGTGGGCGGGCGCAGAGGACGAAAACTCAGCCTTCGCAGCCTGTGTGAGACGTTTAATAAAAAAATTACAACCGCTCATCAATGCAGTAGATAGAAGTAGTTACGGGTGCCATTTAGCCTTTAATTTTTGACGTAGACTAGGGCCGCAGTGAAGCGTAAGTGAATTCATTGCACATCAGTAGTTTTCATTTTTGTGGTGGTGGTGGTAAAACATTTTATTGAGCAGCCAAGCGGGCTGGAAAGGGACGTGGTCAGCCTCCTACGTCCAGGAGGCCGCGATCCTGCGCCGAATGCAGGGCTCGTTGCATCAGGGCGATTTGATGCTCCGCCGCTGATCTCGTCAGCGTAGACTCCCACTGCTCAAGGTCACGCATTTAAAAAAAAAAAATAAGCCGTCTTGTTTTATTTCTGGAAAGCTTGTATTTGTTATTTTAGTACGTGAAAGAGCGCGTGATACAAAGAAAGAGCGCAGTGCCTCTTTTTTTGTGCACCAAAGATATCATTTTTTTTTTGTTTGCATTCATTTAAGAAAAAAATTGTTAAGTCAAGTGTAATCTTTCACGGCGCGCAGGTGTTTTACAAAGCGTTGTCACAGTCCAGTGTTGGGTAAGACAAACTTCCTGCAATGCTTACCGTTGAAGTTAGCTGGCTGGAACTGGGTCAATTTTTATTATGAGGTTTAACGCGTCGACGCTACATAGGCGACGCTACTTGTTTTCGCCCCTATAGCCACCTGATCCTCCTTGAGGCTAAATATTGACACATGGCTTACAGAAGTCTGCGGCAGATGGCCTCCGTCATGGCCCGCACCTTGAAAACTCGCCTCTGTATTTCCTTCAGGGACTGATGGCAACGAGCCATCAGAATTTGACGAATGGCCTGGGGTGGTTGCACTGTCACAGGCTGAACCAGTCATTTTGGCATGGCAACTTGATAAACTTGATGCATTTTTTTTGTCTGAAGGGAAGTCCTCTACCTTTCGCTCCAATTTACGCCGTTTTGGTGGTTTTTTCGGGTGCATGTAGGTTGGGTATCCCGAAAATACGCTCGAAACAGCATCCCGTTTGAGGCGGCGAAGCTTTGTGGACCCCAAAGTGTAGTCTGAATTCGCAAAATGACGGCTGCAGACGACACTGCTCGATGATTTGTCATTTCGGACAAAATCTTTTCTTGATATCGCCTTCAGCCACGCTTGGCGACGGTCATCGTTCGCAGGAAATTCATGAAAACTTATTCCGAGCTTTCTTTTCCTGTCCGACTTGCAGAAAGGCACGCTGCAATACATTCTTCTGAAAAAATACAAAAGCAGAGCGGACAGCGGTGTGTAATGCATGCCAGAAAACCGTGTAATTTTCACTCACAGCAAATAATGAGGCAGCGAAATTGTGATAGCTACGTAAGACCGGTAAGCACACCTGCAACTTATACGTGATTGTAAACCAAGAGTCAAGAAAAAATTGTCGCTTCGTACGCGTGGTCGCTTCGTTCACACGGAAGACTAGCTTAGAGCTTTCGACAATTGCAATCACCTGCCTATAAACAACACTCGAGCGCTTATCGATATTACGCTGCTCTCTCTCACTCTGTCTCGCACACTCGCGCACGCACACACATTCAACGCGTGCGCGTGTGAACCTACACACACACACACACACACATTAACACGTGCCGCGGACCCACCCACATGCGCACGCACACACGCGCGCGCGCGCACGTGTGAACCTACACACACTCACATGAACACGCGCCGCGAACCCATTCACATACGCGTGCACACACCCGCACACACACACGCGCGCACACACTCACACGCAAAATAGCCCAGCTCACTGTGGCCAAGTACTTTCGAAACAGCCGGCAAGGCATAACAAGGTGAAGCGCCGTGATAGCTCGCGAAAAGGCCGTAAAAGTGACAAAAGAATTGAGCACACTGGCATTCAATCTGCAGGAAATGCGAAAGGAGTTTGGGCTGCCTCATTCGATTCACGTAACCACACCGGCTGCAGCAAAAAAACTTTTTTAACGAAGTCTTTTAAAAAACGTACGTACCTTAATTTTGCACTGCTTGCAGGAACGAGTACAAACACATCGAGCGCATACTCAAGGTTTGTCTGCAGTGAAAACTCGACAACGAAGACTGGCGAACACCTGAAATCGCCGGCACTGTCGGTCAAATGAGCCTCGTTCAACCTTAGGCTAACGGCGCTGCCTCGCGGCGTGTGTCGGAGTTAGCAAAATTACACCGCTCCCATTGCTTTCGCGCCGAATGGGACGGCCGGAGAACGGCGCGCCGCCGGCAGCCGATCGCGGAGGCCACGGACTACGTACCACTTTCTGCTGTCAGCGCTTTGTGAACACCGATAGCGTGATAACGACGCCGTGCTACGTTTTAGGGACGAAGCTCCTTAAGGCATGGGTTTGTACATCCTACGATGTCGTTCGTAGCCACCGGTGGCACAAACCCGCTCTAGAGTGGGTATGTGCCACAGGGGACGCGAGATGGAAGATGTCGGTACTTCGAGTGTTCACTAGGTGAACGCATAGAGGGATGAACAGACCGACTAGCAGATTGACGAATGGAAGGACGGACGCGCGGAGTGTGTATGTGCCACAGGGGATGCGATATGGCGGTACTTGGAGTGTTTACTAGATAGACGCGCGGACAGACGGACAGGCGAACTAGAAGACGGACGCACAGATGGATAGACGTGTGGACCTACGGATGGATGGACGCACGAACGGACGGACAGACGGATGGACGGACTCACGGACGGATGCACGAACAGACGGGTGGACATATGCATGGACTCACGAATGGTCGCGCGGATGGACTGAAGCACGGACGGGCTGACAGGCGCTTCGCCCCACTCATCATCATTCACACCGTGGATATGCTGTGAATTTTTCGTAACAAATCAACATGCGTGTATGTGCCCGAAGGCGGATGTGTGCCACTGGCATGCGTGTATGTGCCACAGGTTACGCACAAGCCACGCCATAAGAAGTTTCGTCTCTAAAAACAAAAAAATATATTTAGACAATTTATTTTGCGTGTAAGCAGCTATATGACAGCTCCATACGTGACCACACACGCCGTCTCTTCATCCATTCATCTGTCCATCCATCTGTCCATACGTATGTCTTTTCGTCCGCTCATTCGTGGGTTCAACTATCCATGCACCCACACATACAACCACCTGACCATCCCTCCATGAGCCTGTTCTTTCATCTGTCCGTCCTTTATACTAGTCGGTGACTTCAACGTAAACCTTATAGGCCTTATATTCTGTAGCTTACCCCACTCGTCATCATTACCGTCTTGGATATGCCTCATTTTCTCAACACTCTCGAAATAAAATTGCCAACGTCTCTTCCCGCCGTTCTTTGGTTGATTTCAACCCTCAATCAGTGTCAGTGCATTGCGGTTAACTACAATTGGTCTTGACCCAACGTCAAGGCTCTATCGTTGGAGTAAATATACTTATAAAATCGAACAGCCGCCTCTGGATCCTCAACTGACGCTTCACGATAATCACGGTCTATTTGGAAAGCAGTTGTGAGGCCTAGCCTGGCTCTGAGATAGAATACTTTGTTGTGACACAGAATGCTGCTTTCAATTTCTGCTGAGACTTGGTGCAAATGACTAAGGCGCAAAAAAATTTTGGGAAATGGGGAGACCAAAAAAGAACAAAGAACATCACCAACTACCAACTGCTTGATAAGAGTCTGAGAAACTCATAGAAAAAAAAGAAGAAAGTTCCACGCGTGCATGCACAGCCAACAAACTTCGTACAGTGTCATGGTCAAGGCAATTGAAAGAGAGAGAGATAAAGATGCAAGGAAAGGCAGGGAGGTTAACCAGATGCACATACGGTTTGTTATTCTGCTTGGAGTAGGAATTGAAGGGAGAAAAGAGGTTGCAGAAAGATAAGAAGGTACACACAATCACGTCACACTCGGGCGAGCACACACAGTCTACAGGCGGCCGCTCAGGTTTGTTGACTTTAAGTAAAATAGGAGTTCTTAAGTCGCTTCCTGCGCAACTGAGGCAGATGCCCAAGGTCCGACAATCTTCTGCCCACAAAATGGTCTGGAGTCAAGTTGATTCAAACCATCCGGAGCTGGCATCGCTGTGTGTCGTAGCAAGCGCAGCTGCGCAGGACGTGTTCAATGGTCTCTTCAGCTCCGCAGTAGTCGCATGTAGAGGTGTTTGCCTTACCAATGCGAAAGGAGTGCACCTTTGTGAATGCAACACCCAACCAAAGGCAGCATAACAATGTCGCATCGGAGCGGGAAAGTTGTGAGGGTAGCTTTATCTTGAGCGAAGTATCCAGTTCATATAATTGACACCTTTAGAAGCTGGTAGATGACCAGAACGTGTGTGTAAGATCTTTAACCAGCATGTAAAGTTGTCTTGCTGCATCATTCCTTGATAGAGGAATCGGGACTACACGGGTTCCTTCATGGGCTGACCGTGCTGCATCATCGGCTAATTGATTTCCGGTAATACCGATATGTCCAGACAGCCATTGATATATAATATCATGCCCTCGTGCTAGAGCTTCATGATGGCAATATCTTATTTCATGTACCAATTGTTCATGATTCCTCCTACGCATGGCAGACTGCAAACTCTCAAGCGCTGCCTTCGAATCACAGAATATGACCCGTTTTCCTGGAAGCTCTTGAACGAGATATTGTAAAGCAGCCCTTATAGCAGCAAGCTCTGATGCCGTAGATGTAGTTGTATGCGACAACTTAAATTTGATTGTCATGGCTGCAGCCGGAATTACAGTGGCACCCGATGAGCTGCTGGACGAGACGGAGCCATCGGTGCATATCTGCGTTCGTTCCAAGTACAACTCATGTAATAAAAGCACTGTTGCTTGCTTCAATGCTTCTCTGGAGTGATTGCTTTTCTTTTTGATACCCGGAATTTCTAGACGTACTTACGGCTGGTCGAGGCACCACAAATTACATGCCATTCTCGTAGCTTCCGTATATCCTGATAAATTGCTGTTTAGGTGCTTGGCTATGACGTCTGAAAACGTAGCACATGGTCTTCAGGAGTGTAGAAGGGCCAAGTGGTGGTCGGGGACACAGCTAGCATGTCGATTGTGCGCTCTGAGGCAATTCACAACCCTATATGTCCTGACTGGGTGGTCTTTGGCAAGTACGATAGTGGCATAAGTAGAAGCGCATCGGGGCAGTCCTAGGCAGATACGCAGCGCCAGACCCTGCAAACTCTCCAATGAATGAGTATTGGATTTGCAAGTGTTAGTACCGGCAAGCTGTAGCGCAATAGACCAAGAAATAAGGCCCTCTACAGCTGTAGCATGGAGGCCACAGAAGTTCCCCATGCTTTCCCGCACATGAATGTCATTATATGCTCAATAGATAGCAGTCTCTTCTTCAAGTACGCACAATACAGGCTCCACGAAAGACATCTGTCGATTATTATGCCCAGGAAACGATGCGTCCGTGCATATTTGACACTCTGCCTATTTATGTAAACAGGTCATGGCGCCAATGCCTGGCCGAGCGAACATTAAATCTGTCGTGCCGGCCGCGTTGGTATATATGTTACCGGCGCTTCTTGCTTCGTGTAAACACAACTTCAAAATGTGAGAATAGCTTTAAAGTGCAGTTTCGACATCCATGAACCTGAATCAACTATTTTCGTCTTAGGTCGATGTTCGCACGAGGAGCGCTGACGATCTAACGTCGCGCTTCCAGCTACGCAAGCTGTCACCCAAAGCTGCCGGCCGCAGCCGGTACTTCTCCGACTGATATGTAACAGCACGCAATTTTCAGCTGGCAATTGCGTACGCCTTCGTGAACTGACTCCCTGGCATGCGTTTTCAGTGGATTACATTGGTATTTCTATGGGTGTTTTTTCATTGTTGGTATTGATATAATTGTATATATCTGCACACTGGCACGCCGGCTGTTTACTGCCAGCGGAGGCCAGTATACAGCCGGCGTGCGACTCACTGGCGTGCCACTGTCGCTCGGCATCGCCATTCCGTAAATGCATTTCTGGCAGGTATTGACCTTCCACTTACTTCAGTAACAGTTTAGGTAACAGTTAGAAATATCGCAAAGCTCAAATGCAGAAACTTCAAGCATCGCAACTCAGCTGCTTCCAAAGCAGCCTTACTCAGTGCCCCGTCCCAGGAAGGCCTATCGTGCCGGCTGCGTCGGTGTACATGCTGCCGGCGCTTTTTACTTTAGGTAGGCACAATTCTAAAGTGTAAGAATGACTGTGAAGTACAGTTTAGACATCTTTGAGCCTAAATCAACCATTTATTCGCTTGTGCGGTGACGATCGCTGGGGCGTGTTTTCAGCAACGTAGGCTCTCACCGAAAGCATCCTTCTGAGCGCAGAAGCCGGTACTTCTCTGACTCTTATGTAAGAACACGCAATTTCGAGTTGGTAATTTGGTACGCGTTAGTGAACTAACATACTAACATACTTTTCCAGCGGATTGCATTAGTCGTTTCTTCGACGATTTTTTAGTTGCAGGTATCGATATAACTACAAATATGTAATCTAGCACGCCGAAAGTGTACTGCTACTTCGTCGCGTGCGCGAAAAAAACCCCTAAATATTCACTCGTGTGCACGGATATCTACCGAACAAGACATTTAAATCATCTGTACATGCTGACAAGTAGCAAGTGCGAGAACCGACTATCAAAGAAAAGAACTATCGGCAGCAACAGCTGACAATCTGTGGCTACTCCTCCAGTCTGTTTGAGATTTTTCAGAGTTACGATGCCGATGCTTCAAAAAACTTTGCGCTCTTGCTAATATCCGCACGTCATTCGGTGCCCGACAGCTGTTCGTCACTGTCTAATCAAGACGCAATTGTTATTTGGAAAGGAATATTGTGTCAGTCATGACTGTACGACTTATAAACATGAAGTTGAACGGTGTGTTCTTCGGATAAGTAGTCGTTTTACAACCCTAAACAAAAGTTCTGGCGTGGCGTAGTGGGTAGCGTACTCGAATCAAGATCTGAGGGTGGCAAGTGCGACTCCTGTCAAGTGGCGAATCGCGTCTCCTCCAAAGAGAGGCATAAATCGGTGCGCCGGAGGACGCCACGACAAGTGTTGGGAGAAG
>NW_023611629.1:0-80810 GCF_013339725.1 Rhipicephalus microplus
AAGAGAGGCATAAATCGGTGCGCCGGAGGACGCCACGACAAGTGTTGGGAGAAGCGAGGGAGAGAGAGAGCAGGGGCCATATTCTGTACGCGAGGTAACGAGCGAAGCGGCGATGCGAGTCCTTGCGACGTCACGTCAACGGTGGCGCAGGGTGAGCAAGGCACTCGCGTGCCGTAATAACGGCCCGGAAGTCGCAGTCAACGGAAGCGGAAGCGCCGCATTTTGGAAGACGCACGGTCCGCTTCAAAGAGGGGGAAAGGAACGGGAGGGCTACACCTCTGGAACGGGAGGGCGGTCGGGTTGATGATGAGAGACAGCCTCGTACGCGTTGCGGTTCTTGCACGCGTTGAACACGGCACGCGCTCCCGTTTCCCGCTCGCGAGACGGAGTCACCCAGAAAGCGTGAATCTACGGGGGTGGTCTCTCAGAAAACTACGGCGCCTTTGTACGTAGACTGCACGTAGCACAGAGAAGAGACTGCAGCGACCGGATGAGGAACGCGAGACGTCTCCCTGCGCCTTGCGCGCTTCGGTGCATGGAGCGCGTCTATACGCCCGCCTGGACAGCACTCGATGGTCCGCGCCGACGTCCGCGCCCCGGTGCAGCGCTCGTTACTTACTACCACGGTCACGCGCGTCCGGTCACGTGACAAAAACGAGCCTATTGTGCGCGCGCATCCCGGGCTATCGTCACCTCCGTAGGCGGCCATCAATGGAGCCGCCCTGTGATGCGGCCACAGCCACTCCCGCGCTTTGCCGACGTCATACTTTGGGCAGTGGGCTCCTGATTTACTGTATACATCCCAGTACCCCAAAAAGACAGGCAGACGGTGTGGGGAGTGGTCTACTATAGTCTGCACGTGCGCGGCCATAGCAGGCCACACGCGGGGACCCGTTCCACTTGTCATGCTTTGCGAAGTGAAGAGGCTGGCGGCCGCTTTGCCGGAAGCAGAGAGGATAGGTGCGACGCTCGAGTGCTGCCAGTGTTTGGGTTTGGACGAAAGGAATTTGTTGTATACACCACATCTGAGATCGCCTATTCCACCCCTCTATTGTCCTTTTTACATTCACTATAGGTTTACGCCCAAGTGCGTAGTTTCTTTTTTCTCTCTCCTATTTTTATTGATTTAATCAAGAGACTGACGTCTGAATCAAGATTTGAGAGTAGAATATTCGTCTATATTATATACGAAGTCTGCGTATGACCTTTCGATCAATGGTGACCAAATACTGGAAGGCCAGGCGACTTGTTCCAGGCGAATTTTTCAAACAGGCATAAGTACTTGCTTCTTTGCCTATACATGAGAAGCTCTCCTTGTGAAAGATGTATATATTACCCTTATAGCTCTCTGTTTTTCGTTTTCTCTCTCTTTTCGCGACTAATGGTTTAAGACAGTTCTCTCCTGTGGACAAGGGAAGCGATAACAAAGGGGCAAAAGCGAGAATAATGCTACTCGTAGTGCCGCAGTACCTTGTTGTTGTGCCGCGACGGCTGGTGCACTGGAAGCCTCCACGGGCTCCGGGTAGATGACGGCCGTGTCGCTGCGGCACAGGTACTCGCGGATCCTGGCTTCTTCCGCATCGGACGGCGGCTCGCCCGATCTGCGACTTTCCTTTCGTTGGGTGCCGCTGTTCCCGTCGTCGTTGGTGATGCCTTGGGCGTTGAGGTCCCTGCAGGTCAAAAGCAACGGCGAAACGTATACCCGATATAACCATAAGTCATAAATCATAAATCGCGCAGACTCTTTGCCGGCAGCGTTTACAACTCACGCACACTACGAAAAATGCGTATATGCATTCTGACCCCCGACATCCCGCAATGTCCCCCCATGTCCCGTCCATGTTTACGTCACGTTAATAAACGACAAGAGTGGCGATGTGGGCTTGTTGGTGAAACATTTGAAAGAAATTTGTGTAGCGCAAGGCGAAAAAACGAACACAGGAAAGAACAGACTGAGAAGACAGAGCGCTACTATCAACAACAACTGTTGATAGTATCCTGTTGTTGATAGTAGCGCTCTGTCTTCTCAGTCTGTTCTTTTCCTGTGGTCGTTTTTTCACCTCGCGCTACATAAATTTCTTTCAAATGTCACGTTAATATTCGTTTAAGATGTCCCCCCAGTTGACTCTCCTCCACTACGGCTTGGTAAAGACACGACACTACAGTAAGTTACAAAACAGTCGAACCCAGTTATAAAATGAAATTACACCGTCTCCTCCTAAAGAGAACGATGAGTAGATGCGAAGCAGCGGACGACAACGCTTGCACTGGCGGCGGCGTTGACGCTGGCGCTCATTGCGGCGCTGCGCAAGAAAGAAACCTGCTGAGGCGCAAAGCACACATTGATGGACCGGTGTTTTTTTACAGGAGTTAACGTGCCAATCGCTACTAATAAGCAACGAGTGACAGAGGACTCAGATTAGACATAGAGACCCGCAGTCCGCTTTTAGTTAACGCACACGCTGCATTTTTTTTTAAATGTGAAGCATTACGTAGTCGCACCTACACGCAAATCCGACGTCGGCGATGTCATCGACACCCCCGCTGCGCATTCTCGCATCTCGTGCCAACTCTAAGCCAACTGTCGCTTCTCACCCCCTCTTTGACCTCACAAGGCCCATGAAGGCAGCGTCTGGTAGTAAAAAAACAACTGCTCGCGCTGCACAACCTTTCATTGGCCACCCCGCATATGTAGGCATTGGGCACATATTTCGGTCACTGCTTTTTTCCGATTCCAGCAAACATACCGACGCCGCATTCGGAAAAAAATAATATTTTACGTAGCAACGGCGAGCTTTCAATTGGTAATGTTGGTTGGGTTTGTATTCAATAAAGTTATTGGAGGCTTGAGTGCTCCTATTTATGCCATTTTCTCATATTTTGTACATAGAGTGCTATATATGCACCCACTCTTGTGACTATTTATGTACAAAAGCCTGTGTTTATGGGCCCATATGAAACACTGGTGCCTGCACCACTATTGCTCTCTTTAGCTGTTTTGCTTACGTGTTTGCAATGATACGTGTATGTATTCTAACCCATTTTCGAAGCCTTGTTGTAATCTTCATTTTGTATAAGCTTTCTCCTAGTTCTCAGCAATGTGATTGTGTTCTTATGTTTCTTTTTGCCAATGCAGTCGCCCTGGGTTAAGAATGTATGGTGTGGTGCTAGAGGCCCAGTCAGGTGACTCATAATGTGGCCTTTCGTCTACTGCACCACGGAAATCATGTATTGTCAAACAAAATGAATAAACATTAGCAGTGACAACGTATAGCTATGGTTGTAACGGAAACCACATAGCACGACCTTCATGAACAGATCAATAGAAGATGCGCCGCAGCTTTGGAGCCGGAGCTTGTATTTATTCTTTGGTTTTAACCAACCCTAGTTGGTTCCTGATTATACGAAATTCGAAGTGAACGCTGATGAGAGTGCACCCTCTGGGTTTAATTAGCAAGTGCGCTTGGATCAGATTGGCGACTATTCTGAAACGAAATATTTGCGACCAAGTGCTATCGTAATCTTCATATATGCATCGGGGCAGATATATAAAGACCCGTAGAACACGGAATCTTAGTGGCAGAGCCAACGTTCCAGTGCCATTCCGCGTTCGGAAAGTTTTCGTCCCTGTCTTCTGTCTCGTTGAGACTTAAGTTGTGTTTGTCGCATACATTTGCGTATAGAATATAATCGTACGTAGGCTTGTGTGTAGACCAGGACTCCACGTGGTCCTTGGTTCCTTTCTCGACACGTCAGTTCTCCAAAGCTCTTGGGCTTACATCATTTACCGAGCAACCATCGCTCGCACCAGCTACACGCTTCCAGGAGGGGTGTGCTCGATATTGTGTTCTGGGTGGGATAAAGGGTTCCTAAACCATACTTTGAGTTCAAAGATGAGATAGTGGTCTTTTTCGTGTCATCACTACCTTGCCTATAGGTGTTATCTCTTTCTCACCACTTATTTCTTCCTATATAGAACACGCAAATTTTATCTCCGCTTGCAGTCGAGAAAGCACGAAACAAAGTGAACAATGATGAGGACTAGCCATTGGCTACGGGTCCAAGCAGTCTGATGATCCTTTGTACTGTATGATTCAACAAATACAAAAAAAAAATCAGTTGATCGTGCACGATTGTCATGCAAGATAAGAAGGTGTGGGCGTGCGGCTGCATGACGACGCAGGGTAGAAGACAGTTCACACTGCAACCGATTCGCGAGGCGATTTCCCCATAAGGCAATGTAAACAGACTTCTCGTGTCACGGATCACGAGAAACGCCGGGAGAGAATAACGCACTTCTTTTCTGCGTTTACGGAGGTCGTTTAGGGGGGCCCTTTAAGAGCTAGGTGGAGCTTACCTCCAGACACTGCCGCCGCTTGAAACGACGTCGCGACGTCCGGTAAGGACCAGGTCGCTGGGAGGACTTGGACTGTGCGGCGAGGTCGGGCTGGGCGGTGTCGGGGCGTCTTCGTCGATCTGCAGCGGGGGCGCGTCGTCGTCCACGTTTGGCGAAGAAGGGGGCGACTCGGGCACCACCGAAGCCTGCACCATGACGGGCCGCAAGAGCTTCACGTGGCCGCTCAACGCCGAGGAGCAGTCGTGGTTGGCGGTCGCCGAAGACGAAGGAGGCAGTTCCCCCTGAGCCGGTGGCGGCGGGCAGTCGGCCGAGGCGGCCGCCGAGGCATCCACCTGATCGGCGTCCTCGGCCATGCCGTCCGGCTCCACTGCGAATCAGAAAGGTGCGCGCAGGCTTAAAGAGAGACACGATTTTTCTCGTATCGTATCATTTATACACCAAAAGCACTGCGGCGAGAAGGCACTTGTTAAGCGAGGCGGGTTGGGGATGCGGGCTTATTGGTGTGTCATAATTGCGCGAGTTGAGCTAGACGGACAAAAGGAAGAGACGCACACACAATGTCAGTACTGACAACAATAGTTCATTTTTTTGTTCACCTGCTGACTTATATACGTGTTTAGCGCACTACAGTCATTAGACACGTTTCAGGAAAGCAATAACAACAACGATACCAAAGCGGGACTTGCCTCGACGAGATAGATAAAGTGCATTGGGGTAAGTTGGTGAAACGGGCTATCTGGAATCGACTTACGGCGGCTTGTGCAAACGAGACGGGGAGGCACTGACAAAATTTTATCACTCCAGGCTTCTCGTCTAATTATGCATGTCTCGCATGATTAGACGAGAGGTCCGGGAAAATAAGATTTTTTTCAGTGTAGCCCTTTTTGTTCGTATATCCCATTCTCGCTATCAAATTTTCAGTTGATATAAAGAGCTTGTGTCGTGTATACTTTCTTCTGTCTCTTATCTTGTTTGCACTGGCCGCATACGACATAAAGCCATGAGTGACGTCATCAGTTTTGACGCTGTATATTACGGCTTAGGTAGTTTGTAATCGGTGGAATTGAGGTACAATGTCTTCCGACGAAGTCAGCGATGTAACAAAACAAGTTTCTGGCAGCGTTGTTCAGTTAGTCTGGCTGAAATAGAAAAAAAGAACACTTTGAAATGCGTCACACCAAATCGAAGATTTTGACTGAAAATTTAAACGTGATACCCTGTACGTTCACTTTCTCATTTATTAAGTCACCTATAGTGGTGAAATTAGCCACAGTACAGTTTTTAGAGCACAATTTATATCTCATTTCCCTTTAAAACGCTGCCCGACAGAAACACAGAATCAACGAGTTTAAGGTTTTATAATCTGCCAGAACATGCACAATGGACATTTTTGTCCACAAAAACAAGTGACAAGGTGACTATGTCATAGATTGTTTTTAAACCGAAACCCTAATTGGCCGTGTATGAACCCTTACATGCGAATATGACCTTGGATGAAAACTTGGTGCGGGCGGCGTGACCGAAATAAAGCACAAGCATCGCGTTCCTTTCGGAACGGGATGGACGCATGGGTGGACGGACGCACGGATGGACGAACGCTCGGACGGACTGGCGCATGGAAGGACGGATGGACGGACGCACCAACGGACTGAAGGACGCTTCGCCCCACTCATCATCATTCACTCCGTGGATATGCTGTGATTTTTTTTTTTTTACTTTCACGTCATCTTAAATGAATACATAGGGGAAACAGCGTTTCTTTTTCCCTTTAGACAAAGCAGCTTCCGATGAAAAAGAAGTTTGATAGACAGTCAGCATCACAGACCACAGTGACTCGGCACGATTTCCGCAGTTTTCACATATACAGAGATGCGGTGACATTTTCAAGAGCTGCAATAGCCCCTACTGTTCTCATAACTTCTCAAGTATAAGCTACGTATACCGAGCCAAGGAAGTAATGGTAATAAACTCGAATAAAAAAATACTAGCACTCCAGCCCTTCATCTTCTTTTTTTTATGTACAGAACTATCAAGGCCCTCACGGGCTTTATTTCAGCATATTTCCATCGTCGCCTGTCTCTCGGAACAGCACAATTCGAGCGCGAACCACGAGGCGTTGAAGCGTTACGGCGAGAGATCGCACCGGTGAAACGAGGTACACGGTCGGCAGTCACAGATTTAATTTCAAGAGCCCGGTGTGTGTCTGAGGAAAAAAAGAAAGCGATCATTAAAGGCGAAAGGAATCAAAGTGGAGTCAATCACGTGGCAAGCGTCAAGAAATAAACGTACAGGAGGTGCTCACTCAAGCTTAGAGTGGAGAAAAATCAAAGCAGAGAAATTTAACGAAGGGCAAGCATTGAAAGTTATATCTTTTAATTAAACGTGTACGAAATATATACCACTAGTAGTTTCTTTACGCACTCTTTACGAGAGATAAGAAAGACGAGGAAGGGGAAGAATAAAAGCGCGCCAATATCAGAAGAAAAAGAAGATAAGATGTACAACGTAAAGGCGCGACACGAACTTCAGAAGTCAGATTGATCCTTCACTCAGTCGGATAAGCGAGAACGAAAGTGCCAACTACCTGTCGCGCTTGCATGAGTCACTGAGCAAGAGTTAAAAATAATAAAGGTCGGCGAAGAGAAAGAGAGCGAAGTAAGAGAGGACGGCCCCACCTGAGGGTACGCGAGGCAGCATGCCACGCGAGACTGACAAACAGGACAAGATTTGAAAAGAAATAACTACGAAGGGGTAAGGGCTGGTGGGAAAGAAAATTACAAATAAATGTTTATAAGCACAAAAAAAGAAAGCGCAAATGAGGTAGGGAAGAAAGAGAGAGGAGAAAGAGGTTGGAGAAGGTGCAGATAGGGCTGCATTGTGCGCGAATCTGTACGCGAGGCCCGCAAATGATCCATGAAGCGGACACAGACGAAGACAATGAGAGAACGCAAATTTTAAAACAAACCTTTTTTTTTTCCCTGTCACGTTTTTTTTCTTATTCTTCATGTTCACGTGAACCCTCATTTCTTTCTTCTAAGCTTTTATTTGTCATTCCACATAGCTTATTTGTGTTCTATTTAATTTCGCGCTTTCCATTTGAGGAGATAAATAACCGGAAGGGGTGCATCCACCGAAGGTGTGATAGGCACACACACACGCACTCAAGCAGGCGGCCGCGCCTGCCGTATTCGAGTTTCAAGCTGCAGGAAAGGGCTTTAGCAGCGAGGTGAGAGAGAGCAGAAAGATTTGGGCGTGATGAAGGCAAGCGGAAGAGACGTCTCGAAAGCGAGAGCTGCTACACGCAACAAAGAAAGGCACACAATACAGATCCCACGCGCACATCGCAACGCTGCTTCCCCGCAAGCACGAGAAACACGCGCGCGCCAAGTCAGACCAGGGAGAAACAGTCCGAGGAAGGAGTTAAAGAAACCGTCTTCTCGCAAGAGAGAACACGGAGAGAAGGTGCGTTTGTACTTTCTGCGTACTCATTCTCCTCTCCTACCGTTCACCGTGAGGGACGCTTCTCTCACTCTCGTCTTTGGCGCCTCCGTATTCTTTTACGAAGAAATCCGGCGCCACTGAGGCGGAGAAGGCGAGGAACTGCCAGCGAGTGAACTGCTGCTGCTGCTTGTGCTGCTGCCTTGGCGCTGGCAGCTGTCGCATCGCTCATCCAGCGGAAACAATGAAGAAAGCGAATCTCATCGACTGGCAAAAGACGACGAGGCGCGGCCGGCAGAAACGAACGGGGGGGACGACTCGAAGCGGAAACGGAGAAGAGGCCCTCCCCTTCATTTTCGAGCTGTTCAATAATTCTCTGGCCACTGAGTCGGCGAGAGGAGAAGTCAGTCTCCGTCCGGTCTACCTTCTCCTTCTTCTTACTCTTGGTCCTACAGACTGCGCTCGTTCAGCTCCACACGGCGCACCACAACTGACTGACTTGCACTCTTCCGGCGCTGGCCTGGCCCGAAGAAAGGACTCGCTTCACTGGTTGCGTCCGAGACGCGCTCTCGCCACCTCTCGGACTTGCATGGCTCGGACAGTAGAAGAAGCGCGGCCACCGTCATCGGCCCAGTAGCCGCCGGTGTCCTCCGCTAGAACGTGGCTTAAGCGAGGACGGTGCGAAGGAGGAGACAGGAGCGGCCCGTTTCTGGTCCGACGGCGCCCGAGTTGCCTTGGTCTTCGGCGCCAGTTCCTTGTACTAAGCCCGTCTTTACCACGCCACCCGAGTTTTCACTCACTGCACAGTGGCAAGACCCTTTTCAGTGGCGCACAAAACGATGATTCGTCTCGAGAAGATGCCTGCCGGGGATTTGCGCACGAAGGCGCACTTGCCTAGCTTGTTGCTTTATTGCCACCAGGTTTCTGTTCTCCAAGCTGCCATCCTTGAAGCGACAAAGTTCGTAGGCTGTTTCTGCAAGGCTTAGAAGCCCGGCCACCTCTATTTCACTTTCTGATCAGACGAGGGGTTCAACTGCCTTGCAGAAAGCCTCCGTCGTATTTACGAGTGTGCGTGTGTAACCATTTAGAGGATGTTCGTCTAACTTTGTGTGAAGCTAACGCACCTTTTACTTAGCAGGTTATTTCCGAACCAGTGCCAGTAACGTTCTTTCAATATATTTTTTCAGAACTCACATTATTATTATGGTAAAAGGTACACAGATGGGTGAACCTACTGGCTTAGCCTAGGCTGATACTATCTATACGGTAGACGACGCATGTGCCGATACTTGAGAGAAAGCGGAATCGCCACTGATGCACGCGACGACGAGTCAGGTTCCTCATAATGAAACAGTTCACGAGAATCCTGAACACCATGGAATGACGTCCGGTGCAAATATATAGACTACTCTCCTATAGAGACCGAAACGCAACTCATTCTGCTAATTAGCATATGACCATTGTTCTTTTTCAGTACTCCTGTCATGTATATTATATATGTTATAGGAGCATGAGCGTGCACTCTAACAGATATTACTTTTGGTAGCTAGCAATATTGGTATTATGGAAAATATTGGTATTATTGGTATATTGGTTATTGGTATATTGGCATTGGTATACATATTGGTATATTGGTATTATTGAATTGATAATTTATTACGTCAAATTTTCTTCGCGTATACATGAGCAACGTGCTCCTCTTCCGTTAAGTAAATTCTCGAAACCTGCACTTTCTCCCCCCCCCCCCCCTCTATAGGTGCACGAAAGCGTTCAGAACACAATGCACAGCGTCAGCCACTGCAGCCTTCTAGCTCGACGCACGAGCGCGGCCTCGTTGGCGTCAAGGGGGCCCCGTCAGCCCACTCGCACAAGTCTTTCGAAGCGCGTCTGACCTATTGTGCAAGTACAATATATGGACAGCACCACCTCGCTGCATCAGCCTCGCTCGTCCCGTGAATGATCTTCCGAGCTCGCAGAAGGTGACCGCGCGTGGGCCTAACTAACGGTCCGCGCATTCTTGGATCGCCTTCATTCAACCTGACTGGAAATTAAAGGACGCCCCGCGCGCTATTCCACTATATCCCAACACTGCTCCACACACACAAGCGTGCGCTCAATGTGCTTCGCGCAGCCGATGCTAAGAAAGCGTGGCGGCGAGTGGCGTATAATATACGGAACCCCCCTCGGCCTGCCCCGCTCCTCTTCCACCCCGTTCCTTAGCTATTCCACGGTCTTTTGCCTCGTCAGTCGGTATATAGAGCCCCTTCTGCAGCTTCCTCACGTTGGCGCGACCACATTCCGGGCTAAGTGGCTTCAGCGACGAGAACCTCTATAAGGCACGCCAGCCGCGTGAACGAAGCCGCCTGAAGACGTCTGCCCGCTGGTGCCCCTCATTGAAACAGGCCTCGCAGCCTGCTTAAGGCTTGCGCCGTATAGCAGAGCCGCCTACGAGCGCTAACCGGACCGGCTGCACCTGAGCTCCATAGGATTCGCGCGTGACTTTGGCAGCGCAGGCGTGGACTATGCCCGCTTAGCGCGTCCTCGGACGGCGAAGTGGAGATGAGGTTTGGAAACAATGTTCAGAAAGGGCGCGTCTCTACTGGATTGCGAAATTTTCGCCCTGAAACAACTCGTAGAGGGAACTGTAGCGTTACCGACTTGTTTTTAATTAAAATTGAACACGTCGACTGCAGAAAGCTTGGACGAAGACAATTTTTTTAGTATAGGTAGAGGCGATTCAACCATATTTCATGTATTTTTGGCGCGCGTTCGTAAGTGTACGCGTGTACACGCAGACATGCGACATTTCAAAATTTCAAGGTAGGGGGTCATGGGGGGGGGGGGGGGGGGGTAGGTTAAGCACGCTGGCTACACCTCTGGAGGAGAGTGAAGGCACTCCAGTGAAATACGTCATTAAGGTAATCTTGTGTGTGCACTTCTGTTACGTTAAAAAAGGCGTCTATTCATTATTTGGAAAACACCGTGCATATTTCACCGAAAATCAAATCAATCTAAACAGAAAGAAATGAGAAAATCAATCAATTATTCAACAATTCATTAATTCATGAAAACAACACGCCAAACGTTCATGTGACATAATGGTTGTTGTAAAGTTTCCTTCGCCTCAATAATACTTTAACTAAGGTGAAGGATGCTTTCCCGAAACAGCTCCTCAAAATAACGAGGGAGGCCGGATCAAGTCGCCTACGTGGCGTAAGACCCTCATTTCTATAACGCCCAAATATAATTAAAGAAAAACGAGCCTTAAAAATGTCGCTATTAAAATAAAACGGTTATATATTAGAGTAAAATGCAAATAGACAAACCTGCTCTTTACAGCAAGGCGGCGCTGTGCATAGTCACCAGATCCGGCTATTTTATATCATGATATACCTGCTCATCGTCGCAACTTTCTACGCACATCTTTGTCATCGTCATTAATTATTACTTTTCAACCCATTCCGTTATGTCAGAATAAAAGGTCATAACAAGCCACACCTCAGGCCGACATCACTGCTTATCTGCGAATGCACCGTGTCTCTCTTTTCCTTTTTAGCAATGCTTACTTCGAGAGGAATTCGTTAACGACTATGTCTGCCCTCCAATGCACGTAAAACGTAGTGTCATGCGGCGCATTCTGACTGCCAGTCTAAAACTTTAACATTTCAGTGAAACACAGAGTGAAACGCTGCCATTCATAGCGAAACACATTCGCAGTGAAACACTACCGAGAGAAAAAGCTTAGGTAAAACCAGGAAAGAGCAGGCACAATGGTTACTAAGGTTGTCATCTATCATTTCATGCACGCCACCTCTGTATCGCAAGGATAGATTGAATGAAATAAAAAAATAAAAGAGGCGCAAACTTAGAGACGACGCGAGGATTACTTTTCGCGGCGAACTCGACACGAGTAGGGTGCTTAACAGCTTCGCCGCAAGCAAGCGGTTCGAGATCGAAAAAAAAATGAATGTTCAAATTAAGGAAAGTTTATGCTGCGCGCATGCAAGGAAGGCCCGAAATTGACGCGGTGAGAGAAAAAGAACGAAAGAACGTGTTGAACTACGGTATAGCCTCCCGAATCGTCAGACAAAGCCGTAGACGACGGGAGCAAAAAAATATTAAAAAAATAATGCAGGTCGTGATTGTCGGGGCATTAAAAGTGGAGACGACGACAACCGGCGGACCGGCGCGGCAAAGCCAAAGAAACAACAGGATTAGTAAGGTGTTCAACGAGGCGCGCCCAAAGCGCCAAACCTTGTTCTTAAACATTTTCGGCGCCTTCACCGGCGCCTAAAGCTTCCACGATTCTCGCTCTCATTCTGGCCGGCTCTGCCGTGCGCGCTGCTTTTGATTGCTCCTTCTTGTTCTTTCCCACACTTCACATCATAGTCAGGCCCCACTCTCGGGACTTCGTTTCGCTTGCCTTAAGCTCGATGTCGTCGTATCTTCAAGAATAGTGCCCGTATTTCTATTTCTTTCTTTGTTCTTTTGCCCCGTCATTTCTTAGCTCTGTGTACAGGCGCTCAGCGCCTCAATTTCTCTGCCGGAATTATTCGTTCTTATTTTCTTTTTTTTCTTTACACGTCTCCCTTGTCTCGGGCGCACGAAAACGTTTAGTCATGCAAATTCCGCAGCTCGTATTCAACGGTACGGCTAAGAGGGACCACCCTGTTAAAGCAACAGCGTGAGACGTGAAAACGGAACGGAAGGAGCAGATATGGGGTAAAAAAAATAAAAAAGCAAAGGCGAGAGGAAAATGAAAAACGAAGTAAAACCTGTAGAGCGCAGCAAAGTCGATGAGGCCGACCCAGTAAAAAGCCAAATGCTAAAGGCCACAGCGACATGCGAACGTGTTCTTACGTGTGCAGAAGGATTAGCCTTAGACCTGTAACGACTAGGCCTGCGTCACAAGACACTGGTAAGAGGGGAAGTGAGGAGGTGGTGGTGGGGAACAGCAGAGATTGGTGCTGATATTCCAGAAAAGTTTAGCATCACGTTGTTTTGGAGCTAGAAAATTTCCTGAGGGACGAGGGCGAAAGTAGGGCGAGGTGAGAACGACGTCCAGAAGGGTGTAACAACGACATTCAAAATGAAGTGCTGTAATTTCTTCTGGCGACGCTGAGCGCGGCATCTCACGTCATAGCTGCAATTGCTTGCGGTGCCACATCGAGTGAGATGTAAAAAAAAAAAAAGGAAAACGCAAATGAATGTTCCGAATCAGAGTACGGCAAGTTCAAGGGTATGCGCTCGTTAGAAACAAAAGGAACGGGCCATCGTGAAAAGCCGGCATGCGTTGCATACGCAAGAAGCATACGTGCGTTTCTTTTCCATTTTTTTGTCCTCCCTAGCTCAGAAGGGAAAGAATGGACGTTTCAAACTGACGCCTTGGGAAATAAGGCTTAATTGCCGTTGAGCTTTCAGTTGCATGAATACTGCCGTCTCAAGGTTTTCGTTGAACCGTGATGTTTCTGGAATGCCAGCTTTTTTTTTTTTTTTGAGATTGCGTTTTAACAGATGCCGCCCTATTTTGTTTTTATTCCACACTCGGAAGCGGCACAGTTTCGATTTCTTGTTCGCAGTATTTTTGTTTTTGTTCTTTGCTCTTACAGCAAAATCATTGAGGCGGTAATATGAAATCTCATAGTGCTGAACGCTTTGAGAACGTGAATGCGAGAAAGGTTCAGGACCAAAAAGATGCGTGTTCCATATCAATGATTATACTTTTGAAACTGGAACATCTAAAGCTTTTTAGAACATGAAAATTTTCAGCTCCGTGAATTGCTTCTGTTTAAACTCAGGAATAACCGAGTTTGTTAACACTCATGTTCTTATTGAAATTAAATAGATATAGATATTAGAAAACAGACTGTTTATTATGGGGTCTTTATACCTTCTCCAGTAGTCATACATTTAATGCAGCTCCAATTGACATTTCATGCTTGGTATAGTAGTGAGCCGCTGAATCGAACAATGCGTAAGTGAACTTTCATGTTTGGAGCACAATAATTATTTCTTTTGTGTACCACTCCCATTGGCCCAAGTTGGCTCTCACACAAAATGTGGAAGAAAAAAAAATGGCAGCATAACCACGGAGTGAATGATGGAGAGTGGGGCGAAGAATTCGTCCGTCCATTCGTTCTTGCTTCCGTCCGTCCATGCGTCCGTCAGTGTGACCGTCCATGCGTCCATCAGCCCGTCCGTGCGTGCTTCTGTTCGTGCGTCCGTCCCTGCGTTCGTCCATGCAGCCGCCCCTGCGTCCGTTCATGCGTCTATCCAAGCATCTGTCTATGTGTCCGTTCATCCATCTATTCAACACTCCAAGTACCACCATCTCGCATCTTTTCATCATATATTCCCCATATAGAAGCACCGCCATCCAGCGGACATTCCGAGGACTAAACGAGAGGTGGCACACGCACACTTTCTTACGGCTTGCGCTTCGGGTCCACTTCCCACCTTTAACCACCTCGAGTTCATGGTATATACTAGTTCACTGTATTCATGGCACTGCGGACGAACGCTCGCTAAACCTTTCGAAAACCAAGGAGGTTACGCCCAGCGAGTATGACGTAGCAAACTTTTTCAGTCAGATAGTGCTCAATGTACATGCCAATGGCTGCTAATGAAAAATGAGAGGCGGAAAACTCAGCTTTTACTTTCTTACGGCTTGCGCTTCGTATCTACTTCCCATTTTTAACCACCTCGAGTTCATTCATGGTATATACAAGTTCATTGTATTCATGGCACTGCGGCTCAACGCTCGCTAAACCTTTCTAGAGCTAAGGAGGTTACACCCAGCGAGTATAACGTAGCAACCCTTTCTTGTCAGATAGTGCTCAATGTACATGCCAATGGCTGCTAATAGTGATCGCAGCCTGCGCGTAAACTAAATGCCGAATGCTCTTTTCTCTTATTCCCCATTAGCAGCCATTGACATGTACATTGAGCACTACTTTTTATTGTTCAAAAACGCACAGAAGAAGTCTCTCACCGGCACAACCTTGGAGGTTAAAATGTTATACTTGTTACATACTATGGGGGACGAACGGGTGCCGCGATAAGGAGCTTCGCCTCTAAAAACTTTTTCGGCATTTCGGTAAGACGCGCAGTTTTCTCACAAACTGTGCAACCAAATACGTATCAGCACGTCAAGTGATATACATAGCTTATAAATGAACGAAATGAGGAGAGTGCTAAGGGCTCGTTTTTGTCTCTCTCTCTCTCTCTCTCTCTCTCTCTGTGTGTGTGTGTGTGTTGTGTGTGTGTGTGTGTGTGTGTGTGTGTGTGTGTGTGTGTGTGTGTGTGTGTGTGTGTGTGTGTGTGTGTGTGTGTGTGTGTGTGTGTGTGTGTGTGTGTGTGTGTGTGTGTGTGTGGTGTGTGTGTGTGTGTGTGTGTGTGTGTGTGTGTGTGTGTGTGTGTGTGTGTGTGTGTGTGTGTGTGTGTGTGTGTGTGTGTGTGTGTGTGTGTGTGTGTGTGTGTGTGTGTGTGTGTGTGTGTGTGTGTGTGGTGTGTGTGTGTGTGTGTGTGTGTGTGTGTGTGTGTGTGTGTGTGTGTGTGTGTGGTGTGTGTGTGTGTGTGTGTGTGTGTGTGTGTGTGTGTGTGTGTGTGTGTGTGTGTGTGTGTGCGCACAAGAGAAAGAGAGAGAGAAAAATAAAGATGCAAGGAAAGGCAGGGAGGTTAACCAGACGCACATCCGGTTTGCTACCCTGCACTGGGGAAGGGATAAAGGGGAGAAAAGAGGTTGCAGAGAGATGAGAGGGTACACACAATCACGAGCACACTCGGGGAGCACACACAGTCTACAGGCCGTCACTCAGGTTTGTTGATTTTAGGTAAAGTAGCAGTGCTTTAGTTGCTTTCTGCGCAACTGAGGCAGGTGCCCAAGGTCCTAGTATCTTCTGCACACAAAACGGTCCGGGGTCAAGTCGATTCAAAACCATCCGGAGCTGGCATCGCTGTGTGTCGTAGCAAGCGCAGCTGCACAGGACGTGTTCGATGGTCTCTTCAGCTCCGCATGTAGGAGTGTCTGCCATACCAATGCGAAAGGAGTACACCTTTGTAAATGCAACACCCGACCAAAGGCGACATAACAGTGTCGCATCGGAGCGGGAAAGTTGTGATGGTAGCTTCAGCTTGAGCGAAGAATCCAGTTCATAAAATTGACACCTTTGGAAGCTGGTAGACGACCAGAACGTGCGTGTGAGATCTCGAGCCAGCAGGTAAAGTTGTCTTGCTGCATCATTCCTTGATAGAGGAATCGGGACTACACGGGTTCCTTCATGAGCTGAGCGGGCTGCATCATCGGCTAATTGATTTCCGGTAATACCGATATGTCCAGGCAGCCATTGATATATAATATCACCCTGCCTTCGAATCACAAAATATGACCCATTTTCCTGGACGTTCTTGAACGAGATATTGTAAAGCAGCCCTTATAGCAGCAAGCTCTGATGCCATAGATGTAGTCATATGCGACAACTTAAACTTGATTGTCATTGCTGCAGCCGGAATTACAGCGGCACCTGATGAGCTGCTGGACGAGACGGACCCATCAGTGTATATCTGCGTTCGGTCTAAGTACAACTCATGTAATAATAGCAGTGTTGCTTGATTCAATGCTACTCTGGAGTGACTGCTTTTCTTTTTGATTCCCGGAATTTCTAGACGTACTTGCGGCTGGTCGAGGCACCACAAAGGACATGCCATTCTCGCAGCTGGCGTATATCCTGATGGAATGCTGTTTAGGTGCTTGGCTATGACGTCTGAAAACGTAGCACGTGGTCTTCCGGAGGGTAGAAGGGCCAAGTGGTGGTAGGGGACACGGCAAGCATGTAGAATGTGCTCTGAGGCAATCCACAACTCTATATGTCCTGACCGGATGGTCTTTGACCAGCATAATTGTGGCATAAGTAGAAGCGCATTAGGGCAGTCCTAGGCAGATACGCAGTGCCTGACCCTGCAAACTCTCCAATGAATGAGTATTGGATTTGCAAGTGTTAGTCAGTACCGGCAAGCTGTAGCGCAATAGACCCAGAAATAGGGCCCTGTACAGCTGTAGCATGGAGGCCACAGAAGTTCCCCATGCTTTACCGCACAAGAATTTCATGATATGCACAATCGATAGCAGTCTCTTCTTCAAGTACGCACAATGTGGGCTCCACGAAAGACTTCTGTCGATTATTGTGCCCAGGAAACGATGCGTCCGTGCATATTTGACACTCTGCCCATTGATGTAAACAGGGTATGGCGTCATTGGTTTGCGTGTAAACGCCATCATCAACGCGCACTTCACAGTTGATATATTTAGGCCTTGTTTCTGAAGGTAGGCTGTTGTGAGGATTGCTGCCCGCTGTATTTGTGCACGCACCTGAGGGCGAGTAACTGCAGCACTCCAGAGGCAAATATCATCGGCGTATATGGAGAGGCACATCGACTTTGGCAGAACCTTCACCAGACCAATGAGGGCCACATTGAACAATGTGGGGCTTAAAACACCTCCCTGAGGTACTCCGCAGTAGGTGTAATGTTGGGCAGTTGTACCCTCATATGTTTGTACAAAGAAACCCCTGCCAGTTATATAATCTTTTATCCATTGAAACATTCGTCCACCAATGCCCATTGCTGCGAGAGAAGTGAGGATGGCATCGTGAGCTACATTATCATATGCACCCTTCACGTCAAGAAAGAGTGCCACTGATATGCGCTTGCGACTTTTTTCTTGTTGAACAAATGTCGATAAATCAAGGACACAGTCAATGGAGGAGCGGCCCCGACGAAAGCCTGCCATGCAAGAAGGGTATTTGGTGTATCGTTCCAAGTACCACTCGAGACGAAATAGAACCATTCTTTCCATCACTTTTCCGAGGCAGCTTGCGAGGGCAATAGGGCGATACGCTGTCAAGTCCAATGGTGATTTTCCCGATTTCAAAAGTGGTATTAATCGACTTATTTTCCATTCTCGGGGAACACTGCCGCTGAGCCAGGAGTTGTTGAAGCATATTAAAAGTTCTACATCCACAGAACAAATCGTCAGTACCTTGGGCATGGACTTACACACACGTGTGCGCTCAGAGATTTCATTCAATCAAGTCCATGAAATGGACATTGAACTCAAGCTAGGTATGTTGGGCGCCACGTAAGTGTACATATAATGCAAGAAAGTAAAGAAATGCAGTTGTATAGAATCGCAAAGCTTGCGTTTGATACGATTCGGCCGCTTATGAGCCATGTCGCGACTGGCGTTGTTTTGATTTCATTTACTTTTCCAGTGCTTCTCCCTCTCTTCGACACTCCAGAGAACGGAAAAGTATCCGACGACTCGGGCACGCGATTTGTCAGTTGCACGTGACGCTCGAGCAATGAATGATCGTGGCTAATGGCGCGGCGATGTCGGTAACATATCTCATTCTGTGGCGCTTCATGACTTTCGAAGGAAACCGAGAAAGAACGGCCCGTTGAGGTTCTCATATCTTCTGCGTGGTACAGCCTGTCTACACCGGTCCTGCACCGGTTGATTGCCATGATCACGATTCCAATGTGTATTCTGCCCTTGATGTTTAATCGTATTAGTATACAGCTAAATGGTGCATAGCTGTAACATGCCGCAAGCTTTTGAGGTGAAGGTTTTTAAATGCACTTTTTTAATTATTAATGCCCACAAGTGTTCTACGGAGACTTTGGGAATATGAAACCTAGCCTTGATGGACTGCACTAGCTTTTCTGAACCAAGGAGCAAATGAGGAAACGTTGCGTTGAAACCAGTACGCCCAAAGACTCGTTTGATTTTCTCCGGACTGCAGCTTGTCTCAAGGATGGAAGTAGAACTGCGTGAGGCAGTGGTGTTAACCAGAAAAGCGCCTGGTTGGTTACCCTGGTGTGCGAAGAGGAATACTGAGATCTCGGTAGTAATCTGAGTCAATGAAACAAATTATACGTCGGGCGTAAATTACCAGTGGTTTAGCTAGGCTATGTCTGAATATACGTAGAGTGCGCTGTGGATGGACGGCGCGACGGACTAGCGGGTGAGCTTACGCGAGTCAAGAGCCCGTTCACTCCAAGAGCTTTTGGGCCTTCTTCATTGCGCCAACTGTGCGCTGTGTGACGTCACTGCTCCTCGGGCATGCGCTGCACGGGTATTGATAAGCCACGCGAAACTCCTCAACTTCGGCCACTGGAAGCTTACTCTACAAAAGTGCGCCAATGTCGGCGTAACTTGATGTCAAGTTCAAATGTACAACAGGCGCGCAACACAGTATGGGCGAAGCTGCACGCTGATACCAATGTTTCTATCCTGCGCTTGTTTGTTTGTTTGAGCGTTGACGTAATGATAATATATTACTTTATTTGGGGCAGCGAAACCGGTGGGCCGAACTACGACATTCGCATCCATCATCTCAGAGGCGAGGCCAGGAATCGTCGCTCTTACATACATGCCCGAGATGCGCAGCAGAGTTAAAGGCGCCGACTGTGTATACTCGCCTGCGGCGTTGCTGTGTGGGGCTGCAGCGTTTACTGCTTGTAGAACGAAAACAACCGCTCAGCCACGCCGGGTGTGTGGCTTTCCGAATTAACAACAAACTTCTTTTTTTTTTCCCTCCCACTGCCGCTGAGAAACAAACGATTCTCGCTGACGGCCCGTCAACGCGAGCATGCATCACTCAATCCCTTCTCCTCTTCAACCTCCTCGCGGTCGGGTTTACCAAGTTTCCCGCGGCGTAGCTGCTGCGCTTATAACACGAACTGTTTAGGGGCGGCAAGAGCGAAAGGATACATTTGTAAATGTGCACCCATCTATCCTCTGGCTCTCCTGTTTCCCTAGCTTCTTTCTCGCGGACTTCCCCTCTATTCATTACTTTCATTCAAACTTCTGTGGACAGTAGAAGCAACAAATAAATGCGAATTTCCCACCGCTCTAACCTCCACACTCCTGCTTTCGTGAGCGTGCGGCGAGGAACACACATCGTGCCATCTTAAATGAACGCTTTGCGTTCCGTTTCTAATGTGCCCCGGTGACTGCCAAAGCTTGGTCTCTCGCCCACTCTCACTCCTTCGTTTCTTCCTCTTTCATGCAGGCCTCCAGTTTCCAACTTTTCCTCCCTTTCCAACGCTTCCTCTTTACTTAGTTCGAAACGAGGCCGCTTTCGCGTGCTCGGATAGCCGCCATCCTCCTCGTGTTTGACCACTTTTGTCCTCGCGGATGCTGTACTGCGCTTCTTCTTGAGAGCGTCCGTCGCCGCGGACCCCGAAGACTGTTTTCTCAGCTTCGCTTTTCTTTGCTGTTGGCTCGTGCACCCGCGGGGCTGAAACCTCGTGCGGATGTCGCTTAAATGCGAGGGCCCAAGGCTGCCCGGGAGCGTTGCGAAATCAGTCGACAAACAAATCCAACTCTCATTACTCTCCGCCCTTAAGCGACGTCCCGTGTGCGCTGCACCCGTGAGCTACGAGACAAATTTTCGGTCCAGCGGTGCCAGCTATAAGAGTGAAAATGGGTGGGCACAACGGGCTCCCTAAAGAACATGGGGGGGTCAGTGGCGAAGGGCGCAGCGTAAGAGTGGTGCCGAATGAAAAGAAGGAAGGCAGCAGTGATGGCTGAGCTTGAGCACCCTGCATTAGCTTTCTCTTCATTTTTATCTGACCACTCACGCATCGCTTAGACACGTGACCTTTTTACAACGATTGGATTCCTAGCCAGCTATAGGCAAGCCGCAGCTCGAGCCGGTCTCATCACGGAAGGACTCGCTGGCGCCATGTACAACGTGCCTGTTTGCTCTTTGTGTGTGTGTGTGTGTGTTTGCCAAGGATCTTTTTAAAAATTAACGACCGTAGTGACAGAGAGAGGGGAGCGAAAGGTGATCTGAGATGCACGATTCTCCTTCCACAGCTATTATATCTTTAATTGTGAGGAAATGCCACCAACTACTTTTCACAGGCGTCTCGCAACAGTCACGCGTGGTAATAACTTCGTGTGTTATTACCTTCGTAACGCCCAAATGTTTTACGCTAGCTGACCCTGTGCCGCTGTTCCTTAGCAAATGACGCGGGTCTCTGTGATACTATAGTGTGGGATTCGAAGTTGCGGACACTTGAAAGGAGTGCGATAACTAAAAGCATTCGACACGGTTGGTTCGTCCGTGGAAACGTATGCGCGACCGGGTTTGACGTGGACGCTGCCGAGTGAGAAGGCTGTTGGGCGAAGTTTGCTGCTCCGTAATTGAGAAACTGGTGCGTTTAGCGGTGGAACTTTTGTTCTCTTTCTTCTGAATCCGTTGCATCGGCGGCGATTAAAGCGTCGTTTATCACGCTACTTACTTAAGCGAGGACGATTCTGAGTGGTGCGTGCGCACTTTGCTTCGACGGAGGAGGCCGGCGGCGACCATGGCGGGTCCATTTGCGAGAGGCGGGCGCGCTTTTGTCCCTGGCAATGTCACAGTTGCAAATGAGTCGCTTTTTTTTTTTGTGCATAAGCACTATCGGCCGTTTTGTCCTGGTCTTTTTCACTTATGCTAATGCTAAAGTGTCTTGGCGTCAGTCTGGCTGCTCAGAACAAACTGTACATTTTTAATCGCTTGGAGTAAACGTGCTGTCACGAAGTGGTCATGCCGACTCAAACTAGATACCAATGGTCCAGTCAGAGGGGCGAATGGAGAAGGAGCAAACATCGGAATGGGGGACGGGGTTATGTGGCGCAGGAAAAGTATATATATATATATATATATATATATATATATATATATATATATATATATATATATATATATATATATATATATATATATATATATATATATATATATATATATAAGAAAATATATAAGGAAGAAAGGTGGAAAGGTTAAACTAGATTAAGGTCCAGTTTGCTACCCTACACGGGGAGAAGAAAATGAGGAAGACAAAGAGAGAGAGGAGTAGATAAGGAAATAAAGAGGTTCACATCAGTGCCATAGGTGCCAAATGCATCTGCCGATTTTACGATTTATCAGACTTCCTTGCATGCTGCCTTTGAGCATCAAAATGTTGGCTGGTGTGCTTGTGGAGTTCAACGTCTGAAACCGACTCAGGTTATTAGAGACGCTGTAGTGGACCAAACCCGCTGGATCCGAACCTGCTGGAGCAAACCCGTGACTTACGGGTCAGCATCCAACCACCATAACCATTTAGCCATTACGGTGGCAACACGCATAAAATGTGGCAACGCGCATACAAGAAAGGACGAACATATTGTGTAGGGTGTGTGTGTGATTCCGGACTCAATATATCACAAGCATACGAATAAAATATCATTCTTTTCTCAACGACGTGAAATCTAGGACAGCTAGAAAGTTACTTTTCTCTCTAAACAGCGTTTAGAGCTTTCTCGCCCGTTTTTATAACCCTTTTTTTTTCTGGTTCGACAGAGCTAAGCAGTGCCACTTAGAGGAAAGACAGAAGCGTTTAACGTCGCAGTTTCGTCTCTCGCCTCTCGTCATCACGAGGCGGCTTGCCATAATCATCAGCGGCTAGAACACTCTTCGTCACTTGTATCCAACGCATAAATGCCCGAAATTGTCTCGATTTCGACTGTCGCTCCGTGAAAAGGAAGGCTGCAGGAGTGACTGCAGATACTCACTGAAAAGCCCTGTTCAGTCACTTGGCGCGGTGTGTCCTTTGTTTGAGCAGATAGGAGCCGCTCACTTAGTGTTCAATAAACCGAAACAATGGAGCCCAGCTATAGCGGTTCGTTGCACGCACCAGCGGTGTATACAGCGCAGTCCCCCGCCGGTGTTATATCGCGGTCCCAAATCTCCGCGTTCGCTTCGAGCCAAGCTGCGCTGCCCAACCTAGCTCCCCTTCCTGCCCGCGCCGTTCCAATTTGCGTGTTTTGTTCGTGGGCACTTTCGCTGCGTTTCTTGTTTCACGCGCGTGGCAAACGCGGTGGCGTCGACACCAAAGCAGCCGCGCTATGCCGCGACGTTATCGACGCCCTGCTGTCGCTGCGCACCGCGGTATGCACTCCTTGCGATGAGCTGTATAGCGATCGGTGTGTACGGGAGCAATGCGAGCACACGGAATGGACGTGTTTGTGGCCGGAAAGGGTGAACTTGTTTCGGCCGTTGAAGAGTTACCGCTGGACAGGCAGTTGAGCACGTCACACGCATTGTTACTTGAGCTGCAAACAGGTAGTGTTATGCATTGCAAGTTGAATAGAAAATCACATACTTAAAAAATGCTTTAAGTTTACTTTTTGTTCTAGGGAATTGCAATGAACCGAAGGCGTTAGTGATAAATGTGCATTTCAGTGTCCACTTGTCGAACTATCAAAGTGGTGCTTGCTTGCGTGCGAGCTCTTGAATTCATTCATTCATTCATTCATTCATTCATTCATTCATTCATTCATTCATCGTTATTTTGTAAACCTATGACAAGTTTCCTGTGATGTTCGAAACAGTCCACAATACATCGCGCAATATCCTGAAGGTCATACTAGTCGAAGTAACGTCTCGGTTACCACTCCGCATATAATCGCTATTCATACCCTAAGCTATTATTGCTACAATCGTAACATTAATGTGGCGTTACCTCCATCTCTTCTAAAGATTTCGTTGAGATTGATTCCTGCGTTAGCTCACACATTACTTAGACGTCCGCTCCACTTTTCCGGATAGAACCGCGTCTCTTTTATGTACACATACACACGCTCACTCCGCCCCGCGTGCGCCTCTAGCGCAGCAAGTTGAAAGCGCCTAGCGCTCGGGTTGAGAGTCACCTGGCTTTCCCTCAGCGCGATATTGCTCGGATCGGCAGCTCCCTCTTCCCGGCGAAGGATGAAAAAAAATAATAAAATAAAGAAACGATAAACGGGACGAGAGGGTTCTCACCAAGGGAGGTATAGCGTGAGCGCGCCGTCTAACCTTATCGGTGGCCGTACGCGGCGCGCAGTGAGAAGAAAGGAGCTTACGGCACACATTTTGCCATGTCGGGCTTTATTGATTCCACATTAAGGCGGTCGGAATCAATGGCA
The DNA here is from genome assembly GCF_013339725.1 of Rhipicephalus microplus. Lineage (NCBI taxonomy): Eukaryota > Metazoa > Arthropoda > Arachnida > Ixodida > Ixodidae > Rhipicephalus > Rhipicephalus microplus. The sequence continues at coordinate 23,793 of NW_023611629.1, forward strand.
GAATTGCCGGTGTGGGATCAGCAGATGCAGCGCACCGGAAGGCTCTCTCGGCTCGCGCGCTGCAACACGGCTGCCGTCCCGCGTAGCCCCGGTGGTGCGCGCGCACACACGTATACTTTGAAGCACCTACGTACAATACGTGCATGTATAGAAAACGGTAACATGTCGCGTTGCGTGGGTCCCGCGTGTACGCTACAGGATAAGGAGTTTGTTGGGCCGATGGCCTTGTCGTAGAAGGATGAAGTGAGTAAGCCTGAATTTTCGTTTCTTCGTGTTACCCAATGCGTGAAGTTCTTTGAAAGCCGCCGGTGATAAAGTGTGGCGGTCTTTTTGAGTCTTCTAATTCGCTCTCGTATTCCTGTACATGCAAGACAGAGCAAGCGTTGGTCATCGATACCGTTGATTGATTGATATGTGGGGTTTAACGTCCCGAAACCACTATATGATTATGAGAGACGCCGTAGTGGAGGACTCCGGAAATTTAGACCACCTGGGGTTCTTTAACGTGCACCCAAATCTGAGCACACGGGCCTACAACATTTCCGCCTCCATCGGAAATGCAGCCGCCGCAGCCGGGATTCGAACCCGCGCCCTGCGGGTCAGCAGCCGAGTACCTTAGCCACTAGACCACCGCGGCGGGGCGGTCATCGATACCGTAGTATAGTATAGTATGGTATAGTATAGTATAGTATAGTATAGTATAGTATAGTATAGTATAGTATAGTATAAGAACATATATGGTACCGTGCCACCTGAGGAGCTACATTAGTCAGTGAACTGCGCAGACCAGCTGATTGCAAATTACTCACGAAAACGGTAGGCCTCTGCCGGTCATATTTTATATGCATCTCACACCTTGCTTATCGCCGTGAAAGTATCATTAGATTTTTTTATACGTAAGAGTTGGCCTAGCTTATATGAAAAAAAAAAATGGCGAAACCTGCACTAAGGGGCTCAAGGCTCGAACTATGCGAAACTTGACTCTGAGAGACCAAGGGCGTCGCATTGTGCAACGATTTCTAACTGTTCCATCCACTTTTCATCAGGCTTCAGCCCCGCATATAAGCCAGCGATACCACCGTGGTGCTTCATTCGGCCTTGAAGTGCTCTTCATCGTACCGGGCATCAGAAAAAGATCTGATTTCGCATCACCAGTGCTGCAACAGCTATTCCTGATGTTTTTTGAACCAGAAGTGCGCCAATTACGTGCATGTTTATATACTGGTGAATCAACCACCCTCCAGTGTTCATCTGGAGCAGTGGTCGTCCCAGCGGGAGATATTACTTTCATTTTCGAGACAGACCACTCCACGTCGTCGACGGCGGCAGAGCTCGCTGCTATTCGCGCTGCGCTTCACTTCTTTTCGCGTACTCCCAAAGATCTCAACGCTGCTGTCTATATAGATCAAGGCGCGTTACAAAGTGTTATTGACGTGATATGCTCGCGAGTACATCAACAATTCCTCCACCTGAGGACAACCTTTACAGTGTTGCAGTTTTTCTGTGCACGACGATTCAATTGAGAAGCGCGGAGTATTCGAAACTAAGAGAGAAAGAGAGAGAATAAAATGAGGGAAAGGAACGGAGGTTAACTAGAAATTGGAGCATCCGGTTTGCTACCCTGCACCAAGGGAATGGAGAATGGGGAAGAAAGATGGTAAAGAAAGCGAAGAACAAAATAGACGCGTGAAAATTTAAAAAAAATGAGCTGGGGTGCTATAGTCTATACAATAGGCCACTACCACGCAAAAAGTTCAATAAGGCCTTCACTGATTTTTCTGGGCGAAAACAGATCATGTCGTCTTTCAAGCACTGATTGTTCTGACAAAGGTCCTTCGTCAAGGTGAGCTAAGGCAGCAGCTAGCTGCCGTCTTTGCACGCTTTAACGAAGGCAGTGACAGAGAACGTGCTCTATCGTTTCATCGCTGCCGCAATGACCGCAAGCAGCACTGTCTTCCATGCCGATTCGGAAGCCGAAAACTTTAATGGAAGTGGCACCAATCCACAGTCGGCAAAGCACCGTTGTCTGAAGACGAGAGAGTCCGGACGGAGGCCGAAGTCGACGAGACGTGTCCAGCATATGCAGTCGCGTCTACCGTAAGTACTACGCGTTCTACGGGGATCTTACTTCGTCATTGCCATTTTTTTTATTTTCATTGCAGAATCAGTCCTTGAAAAGGGTATAGATTCTTCTTCACCATCTTCGTGTGCTGATCGAGCAGCTGCATCGGCGTGTTCATTCCCCAATATGCTGCATTGACTTGGAGCCACTGAAACGTGATTTCGTGTCCTTCGTCGAAGAGGTGGTGAAGCAGCTCTCCAATTTCCAGTACTAGTTGTTCATGAGGTACCCGGCGTAAGGCGAATATCAAACACTGTAGTGCTGCCTTAGAGTCCGTGAACACACTCCATTTCTTGGCTTCTTGGTGTTTAATGACTTTAGCTGCGCTACGTAGAGCAGCAAGTTCCGCAGATATCTATGACATCTGGCGGGATAACCCAATCTTCGTTGTAGTCGCTGTTGCAGGAAAGATCACCGACTAAAGTTGGCGCTCAAGTGAGACAACACATGAACCTGGAATCACTGTTCCCTAACCTCTGAGTTATTCGATGTATGCAGTGAAGGCGCATTAGTGGCATCGAAGATGCGGCTCTAGGGCGTCCTGTTCATTGCCTTTCAGTGCAATATACGTCAGAGTCGTAACAACGCCTCACTACATATGAGTGGCAGCCTGCATTTGTTTTCCGCCAAGCGCACGTACAATGGGCATTATGACAATTATTGCACGTGGCGCTCCTTTTTATGTAAAAAGGCACCAGCACTGGTGATTTACAACAGTATTTCCTTCCTGTATCCGTGCTGCGTTTTACACGTGTGTGCTTGGTGCATAACATGTATATAAAACATCAGACTTAATTAACACTATAGCTGATACTGCGGTATATACCGGCAATATACATATAAAGGTGTCCTATAGGACACCTTTACACGAACGATACCGCAGAGATTGGGGTTCTTTTTTTTTTTGTTAAATAAGACTCTCATTGATTCATACATTTTTTTTTTTTTTTGGAGCTGACGATCCACATTCCACACTGCATACGACGGGAACTCGACAATCGAATGAACGGGATTTCATTGCAGCCGGGCAGTGCGTATCTCTTGCGGCGGTGTAATTATCATTAACCATTTTCATCGTAAAGCTTCATACAGTGAGCACTATAGATTTGAGGTTGCATTTCCTCTCTCTCTCTCTCATTCAGTCACTTTCCTGCGTGCCACCTCCCACGGCTGCAAAGATCGAAGCCGATTTTAACGAACTTCTAGCGGTGGCCCTCTCCGCTGCTCAATCTTCCTCGCGTCGCAGCTCATTGTGCCAAAGGCATAGCGTTAATTATAGAACAGCGCTGGCTTCGCTGTATACCAAAGTACAGGCCGTCTCATTATGACACGCTCTGGCTCGAAAAAAAAAAACGAATTATGAATACCCTAATTTTTGACAGTCGTACTTTATTTTTTTTTCTCGTGGTTTTCCGTGTCTCTCGTTTTAACCGCCACGAAACGCGAAAGTTTGATGCGCTTATTACCGACCTCAGGAAAGATGTAGAAACTGTCGTTGACTATCATTTTTGCATATCGTATGAAGTTTTCTTCATACAGCAAATTAATACGGCGGTACCAAAAAGAAAGAAAAAGGTGACGTGGAATTTAGAGGAATACTAAATGTGAGAGAAAACACGACTGCACCATGCTCGGATACAAAATTTTTAAATGTGTGTTTGTCAGGCTACTCGTGTGATACGAAGGCGTGTTGGTCTGCGCGAACTCTGCGCGAGTTAATTTTTTTTAATGAGCATTTTGTATTCCACTTTGATGAGCGTTAATGACGCCACACCCGCGTCTCCCATTGTATGTATTTGCACTTTTGTCGGTCTAGAGCTGAGCCCGTAGCCGCCGCAGCTGCAGCCTGCTTTATCGATTGGATTGAGGCAAGTAATTATTCCTCATCACCGTCCGATAGAGATATTGGAACGGGATAACGCTACGCAGTGATATACAGCGCCCAGCGTTGTGGTCCTCGCACAGCAAAAACTAACTGTTCATACCTCGCATCGCAGCGACGCCTACTTCTTTCTTTCCTGCGCGCTTTTATAGCTTACTTTGAAGCGATAGCTGACTTGTCGTGCGTCTACGAGAGCAATTTATTAAAATGAAGAGATATCGCTTTACTGATTGAATGTCTGACTGGCCTGGGAATCGTCCGAATCTGTAATGGCAACGACGAACGCGGGATATTAGAGGGCGCTACGCGTTATGCGTGATTGTTTATTGCCGAGAGACACACACCATTAGTTGGGTGCGCTCCTGCATTGCGTGCAAAAGCAAACTTGGCCTGATCATTTTCAATGTTCGTATGTTATGCGCGTCTCTCCTTTCTCTCTCTCCTCTCTCTCTGTGTGTGCTTGTGTGTAAGAGAGAGAGATAAATAATATAGACCCTTAGCTCATTAATTCCTTGATTTATTTCAAGGGAGTGGAAAATCTCTGTTAGATTTCACCGTCTGCTTGCCACGGCTGCACCTTTTCTCGTAAAGTTGTATTTAAGAGATGAAATGTGATAAACGTGAAACGCATGAGAAATGTTTGTAATGCGTATATCATTGAAAAGGCGAGTAAATGTATTAATATTCAGTATAAATTTGCCTCGAATATTTGCAGTTCAAACATGGTCTGCATACGTCTGCAGTGCACAGTCTTGTTTCACATACAGGAATCATGCACTGACAGACAGTATTACACACCATATTGTGGAGCCATTGTTATCCACAAATCATGTTTAAAGGAGCGTTGAAGTGCGTTTACATTGATAATGTTAGCTCAGCCGCATTGGAAAGTAAAAAGCCGATAAGTTTGGGATCGGTGGTGAAGTTTTAGCAACGTTTTTTTTTTGTTCGTATATTGTGAATGGATTCCACGAAACTGAGGCCACTTGGGAAGGGTGAAGCGCACGTTCAAAAAAGAATAAATTACGGTGCATTTAGAAAGTACAAGCAGTTTGTTGTTGAGCTATTTCTTGCTTCCCGTAGATTCGAAAACAGTTGTCATTGATCACACTTTTCACTTTGTTCCCATAAGGTGCTGAAGCACAGTTCCACACCTTCTACTGAAAGAAAGCAGTTCGAAATACGCGATGTACATCGTGAGGACGTGAATTCGCTTTTATTGGGAGGCCAGGAGCATCAAATATTCAGGCGCGGACAGAGAGGGGCCGAAACAAGATCGATTCCGGCTGGGGTTGTCGCTGGCACACCTTGTTCGTGGGGCGTTGAGGCCACAGCGAAAAACAAACGCTAACAGTCTCGAGACACACGCTATTCCCGCAGGGGTGCCCAAGTCGTTCACTGACTTATTCATAGCTACAACGTGTAAGTGGCTAGGTAACATGCACACCTCGAATGTATAGCTGTCTCTTCCGAGAACACCGGCCCATGTCTTGGACCTGTCCATGAAGATTTTACGTTTCTTGTATATCCTATAGATACGCTAAACGAAGCTGGTGATCTTGTAGGCACGCAGGTTACGCTAATCGGTAGTTACTCACAGGTACCCTCAGTTTCCTGAGCGCTTATGTGAGACCTGACCTTTGTTTTTACACATTCATCGGTCCATATTCTTCTTAGGCATTTTATCCGCCCTCAAGTTCTCTGAACTGTATACTGCTGCATCTAATAGAATAGTAAGACGGCTAATCACTCTGTATTTTAGCGAAGTGCTCTCTCTGTCTCTTTCTTTTGTCCCTCTCAGTAGGCCTAGTCACAAAACGGAGAAGGATGTGTGATCTTCGCAATGTGCGGGGACACGGAAAATGTAAAGCACTTCAGAATCCTCTTTTAAGCTAATTCCACTCATCCCACGCTCTCGCTCACTGCCGGTGCCGAATCGTGCATATCGTCACTTGTTCATCGCGCAGCAGTACTTATATACGGACCCACTTCCATCATCCGACGAGGGAGGTGCTTGCGCCCTCGCTTGCCTCATAAACCACGCAGCTTCCACCTCTCGTATTCGGCGAAGCCGAGCACGGTTTTGACTAAAACGGGACAGTTTAAAAACACCACCGCTTCTGATTTTTAAAGCTCCAGGGCTGCACCCCCTGCACGTGGTCCCTCGTTACACAACGCTCGCTCTCCCGCACCACAACCTTTTCCCAACGTTCGTTCTCCTCGCCCACAAATGCTTTTTCTTTGCGTCACATCCGTTCCCGTCTCGGAGCTCTCCCGACAGTGCCGTCCCTCCTTCGCTTCGCGGAACATTACCGGTGAAATTTATGGCGCCGAGATTCAATTTGCGTAAAAGCATTGTACGTGGGGGGGCGCTCAACCTCGCGCACGCTCGCTCGTTCGGTGATCCTCACGTATAAATATGCATTGCGATTCCAACAAAATCGCCGCCGCTGCACCTCGACGGTCGCTGTTTCGTGTCGCATCTACATGGGCGCCCTCACGCGACTTGACGGAGAAGGATCGCCGCGGCGTTGGCCACTGCAGCCCGGGTGGCGTTGCTTTGCTCGCTGCCGAAACGGCGTTGCTCGCACGCAGACGCAGGAGGCGGCATGCAACGTCGTCGTCGGGCGTACGAGGAAGTTCCTCGTGTTTTTGTTTCCACGCGTAGCGGCCCCGCTCAGGCGAGCTAGCTCGTACGCTGTAAGCTTCAGCTATACGCATGTGCACGGGCGCGCGCCACGGTGGCGCGCGTTTCACGCAAATGCCGTCCCGTTACAAACGACAGCGACTTTGTTTTGACTGGGACGCCGGCAAGGCCTCGGGCACGTGTCACCCGTGTGTGCAGGAATCGTTATTGATAGCCGACGGCGCTGAAGCACTCTAGGTATGACTCTCGGCGATGGTCTTCGGGGCGCCAGCCTCCGTGCGAGCGAGCGTGCGATGACTCGGGTGACAGCGGTCGCATCTCTGTAGATGACACACAACACAGACTTTGGTTAGATACCATAACACGTGATAGTAGTAGTGCTCGATGGCTGCGTGAAATCACTCTCTCATAAAGGTTGAGGTTCCCTTTGTCTGACTATTTTGTGGCAACGTCAGAGGCCGCCGGGTGCTGGAAGAAAGCTGATGACCACCAACTGCGTGGCGCTAACTTAAGGCGGTTTTGCACAAGCTGTATATTTGACCTCTGTCAACTACAGTTCGAAATAAAACCAAAATAAGTGCATCTTTAACTGAGCACAGCTTAATGCACTCTGAACCACGCGAAGCTTATAGAAGCTTCTAGAATAGAACCCGAAACCACAACGAAAAAAGCCGTCATCCTTTTGCTTGCACATTGAGCTGGTGTCCGTTGTTGACTCTGCCGCATAGTTGACACAAACACTAGCCTTCTCTGCAGTACATTAAATTGGTGAGGCGAAGTAGAACTGATATGAGCAGTTACAGGACAAATAATTGCTGTGTATGACTGATGGCTCATACGATACACAACATGGCTCAACTCGGTGACTCTATCGTGGTCCACTTCATGAGCTGCACACAGGACCACCTGTCGCGCTTAAAGCAAGCTTTCTCACGCTGTAGACCGGTAATCACTGCTGAAGCCACTTTCGTTCCAGAATTGGCAGGTATGGTCCGGTATATATTACACTCGCCCACTGAGAGGTCTGTATCCGGCTGAGCATCGATTTGCTAATTTGCGGCTTCAGTTTTCCATTTGCGAAAATGGCTGGTTGGCCTGGATGCTCGCTTATAATTAGACAGCAGCTTGAATGCGGTGAGCGGCACGTGACACTACAGCCAGCGGAAAGCTGTGAAGGTAGGTTAGGACCGGGCCTTTAAATGCCTTCTACTAACGCACGAATTCTGCGGTATTACAAAACTAACATTAGGTATAATGACAACAACAAAATAAAAGGATGCCTGGAATAAGTATAGAGTTCAGTAAGTAAGACACGTACGGCCTCTTTGGGCAATGTTGCCACGAGCCCCGAAAACATATATGTACTCAGGGATCCCGTACACAATGACGACTGACGCACGCGTGGCGGCGCTGTTGCGGCGGGACAATGCGAGATGACCGCCTTTAGGGGCCCGCGTGCATGCGGTGGTCGATGAACGGACTAAATGGTTCGTGAGCCTGCGGATGAAGAACGGCATTGCTGCTACAGCCGGCATCGTTGGTCCAGTCGCCTCTGGTTTTTTCTTGCTTGTTGTCCTCTTGTCCACGCTCCCACAACCCCCCATTCTTTATTTCCTGACCTCTTTCGTGTTCTTGGTCAGTTTTTTTGCATGTTCGGACCTTGCAAGCACAGTCGCAACGCCAGCCAAGCCATTCGTCGTGCTTGAAAAGCGTCGGTACGTCGCCCATCCTCTGTCGCCTTGTCCATCCACGTTCTTCGTTGTAGTTCTTTTTTCTTTCTTTCTTTACGTTTATTCACGAAAGTTTTGCGTGCACGTACAGGTTTGCGCGTGCTCTTTTGAATTTCGCCTCGTCACTTCTTTATTCCTACAGCTAGAGGTTTATAGCCTTTTTGCTCGAGCGCAAAAAGGCATTGGGTCATTAATTTTTCTCCTCCTATATTTTCCTTTTTCATAGAGGGAAGGGGGGGGAGGTGGCATAGGAAAGTGGCGACAACAGACGCGAGCGCCTGCAGTGGCCGTCATTTGATGCGGCTATCAATCCCTGACGCCGAATCGTACAAGCTTTGTACTCGCTAACATCACGACGGCTACATTGGTGAATGACGGCGTTATATATAAATATCGTCCCACGTATGTCCTCTCTTCTCTATTTACCGTCTCTCTTGTTTTCCTTTTATTTCATTTCTCTCCTTTGTTCGCTCTGCCTGGCAAGGTCTCTTTTCACGAGCATCCTCTCAAGCGCGTATAGGGTGCTTTCAACAACTTCACGGTCCAAAAATCTTGCTCAACAATCCGTGCGCAGGCCGTAAAATCTACATTTGAACATAATTGAATGACGTGCAGCCGGCAGGTATACTTCTGGACTGGGAAAAAAGTAAAGAGAGCCGACCGATGGTCAAGCAGCTCAGTTAAGGACCTGGAAAACGGAATGCGAAGAGGCATATAGGAAAGGCGAACAACCAGTACGAGCGTTACGTTCTTTATTTAGGGGTGGGGGAGGAGTGTCGTACTAGTGGACAGATGTCCAAGGTAGTTGCTCGCGCCTCTTCTCAGTCGTGCGCTTGACAGATTTAGAGTGATCCTGGTAGTCGCAACAGTCATCTTCGTTTGACTTGTTCTTCACCGTCTTCTTTGCTTTTGCCTTAACTTACTTATGTTGAAACTATATTTAGTTCATTTTTATCATGCCCAGCCATGCGTGGAGAATGGCAATAACCTTCCCAGCTATATTTTTGGGGCTTTGACAGTGACCCCCAGTAGCTTCCGTGCTACGCGCGAAAAAAAAGCTGTACTTCTTTATGACGACAGTTCGGTATCACGACTCCGTTCATTTTCGTAATAAATACCTACGAGATTTATTAGAGTTTTCTTCCTCTACGCTTTCGCAGTATATATACAGCACACACTCATTCTTATACGAGAACGCGTGCTTTCGAGACTCTGGCGGCTACACAGCGCACCTGAGACGCTGAAACAATAACATGTTTATAACTCAGTTTGCGAGCCGTTATATGGAGCTCACGGCAGTGATGCTCTGGTCTGCAAAAAAAAAAAGAAATTATATGGTTGAGTCCTCTTTCTAGAGTTCAATTTCCAAGAGCCTTAAAACACACATCCCCGATTGTGTTCATTACAGCCTTTGTTCATTTTTTCTTTCGAACTTGCTACGCTCCACACAGAAAGGGAGAGAATTATATCAGAAGAAATATGTCTCGAACGCTGTTTCTTTTTTCTTTTGTTTAGCGTGCAGTCCAGCTTTGCACATTGCATTGGGTCGCCTTATTCGCAGACAGAGTCAATCACTCAAAAGCTCCTATTCTTGTTGACGCGCCCTCATGCATTAGCTCTGTCTCACGGTTTTGTCGACAGGGTGAAGATTTCGGACCAGATCCTTCCCTCGGAGTCTGTTCTGGGGATGAGCTTATATATGTGGGCAAAACTCTTAGATGCTTCATCAATCGCGAAAATTAACAACGAGTGTTGGCGGGCACGAGTGACGCGAAAAAAAAAAAAAAACTTCTCGCTACGACGCCGTCATATGACGTGATCATGACACTGCAGATGCCAAAAAAATTTATGCCATTTTTCTGTCGTCAAATAACTTGACGGCACATCATGACGACATCGTCACTTGGTCAAAGGCGGGCAGATCGCGGAGGTAATGCAAAATCAAGTAATGCGCAGAAACCTTGCAATGTGTTCACCTTAGAGGCCATGCAAAATCATGCGAGGTGCACAAAGCTTTCCGTGGTAGTGGGTGGGGAGGATATGATTATCGACTGAGTCATAAGCTAATGGATAAAAAACCTTGCGGGTATATATGCCGTTTTTATTTTTTAATTCAATCCAATTTTTTTTCAGTACGCACGTGCTAGAGGCTGCGTTGTGTTAAAAGCTTCGTAAGTAGCCGCACGGGACTCAACGACCACAGTTTACAATACAGAAACGACGAGTACTGCGCTACAATGACCAGCACGAAGAACAGCAAATAACGAGTACATGTACGGTGCTTAACACGAAATTCCGGCAATAGCTGTAACTGTTAAAAAAAAACAGAAATACTACTACAAGAAATATACACGTTTGTTTCTTTTTTTTCTTTTTCATAATGAAGAGTATGATGTTTGCTTGAGTGATTCTTTAGAATTCCCGAATGGCTTTTCTTGTCCATTCATCTACACGCTATACTTGAGAAAGTTTTTCTGCAACCACGGCCATTGCAGTCTTCCCGATTCCATATTTGGAATCGAAGCTGCTGTTCACTGCCTTATGCTACAAGGAAGAGTGATTCTACCGGCATGGTTGAGTACTGTACGTTTTTGTGCAAGACATGGGGCAATCGGTTCACATGCCTGTACAGTTAATACTGGCAAGCCTTCTAGTAACCAGAATTTCGTCGGCCCGTATACGTATGACCCGTGTTCACAGCGTGGATCACCGCTCTGCGCATCTTCTCGCGCGGACCTTCGAGAGTGGCTGAGCTTCTTTTTGGCGCGCGTCACGGTGTAACTGCATTTCCATTAGAATTCCCTGCCACCCCTCTCCCTCTAGAACAGATTTCACTTATTCGAGAACGACGAACGTGCCGCTTCGTCCTGGTGGATGGCGTCTTTTGAAGATGCGACCACATTCAGTGGACGTTGAGCATTATTCAGGAGGAATTTCTGTTTTTCTTGCTTTATTTCTTCTTTACGCTCTCTTTTCAAGTCGGCCTCACTGGTCAGAAAAACATGAAAACTGTAGTGTTTTAGATTTCAGAACAGAAAGAAGTATATATATACTCGAAGTGACAAACTTGACAGAGTTGGCTGACAAGAAATAGGAACGAACAAAAAAAACACACACACTGTGACGGGGCTATATTAAAATCCTCGGATCGCCAAGGCGTCTCTTTTTTGCGTACGTCGCGAGCGTGTATTTCCTTGGTTTCTCGCTGTTGTCCTTGCCTTTGTGAGCTTCGCGAACAGCCACTCCCATCGCATTGCGCATGCGCGCACCATTGACCAATGGCGATCGTGGTGCGGGGCTTTAGTCGTCCTCGTGTAAGAGGCGACCTCTCCCTTATAAGTTCAGCTCTCCGAAAGCTCGCCTCTATACTCCCGCTCCCATATAGGCCCGCCATTTCCGAGCTCTGAGACTTCCTGATCTTTGTCATGCGTATGCAGGCCCATGCTGGGACGTGTTCTTTTCGCGTCATTCTGCTCTGCTTTAGCTTTGGCATTCACAGTCGTCACAGCGTGCCACGTATACAGTACAGCCCTCCGTGCGTTGAAGACTGTCATCAAGCGGTGGATCAGGACTCTTCGATTGTAGCCTCTGTTATGAACACGTGGACGATGTTTTGCGGTTATTTCGGACCACGCCGCAGCTCCGTGTTTGCCCGTGAAGGATCGTCCGAGGGGAAAACAACGTTACAATGACACATACATTTATACTATAAACTCCGAGTCGATTGGCTACAGATTACACTCTAGCCATTAAAACAGACATATATGGCTTTGTATAAGCGCATCAGCATCTACTTAATTATATGCCTATAGCTCTCATTCATGCCAGCCATCAGAAACATACCCTGACAAGTTTGGAGCCAATTTTTCGGGAGTTCAATGAGCATAAGTAAAGACATCGATGATTGAGAGTCTTGTGGAAATCCTTCTTCAGTTTTAAGGTAGCTTGTGCGAACGGAGCAACAGCAACAACTCCCCTCATTTGCCGCTAGTCCCTGCATGTCTCAGATAAAACGTTTACAGCAAGCTCCATTCTGAAGAGAACCTTGTTCGATTCACTCTTGATTCACCTTCCGTCTATATTCCTTGCTTTCATCTATACGCTGCACATGTGTGGTACACAAAGTTGGGACTTTTTGCCCGGTTTTACATGACTGGACGAATGCACCGAGAGAACTATGATTGATATGTGGAGTTTAACATCCCAAAACCACCATATGATTACGAGAGACGCCGTAGTGGAGGGCTCTGGAGATTTCGACCACCTGGAGTTCTTTAACGCGCACCAAAGTCTGAGCACATTGGCCTACATCATTTTCGCCTCCATCGAAAATGCAGCCGCCGCAGCTGGGATTCGATCCCGTGACCTGCGGATTAGTAGTCGACACTGAGAGAAAGAATGAAAGAGTTAGAAAACGCTGATAATGAAATAAAACTGGTATCGAAGCTTTTTTAGCGAAATTTTCTTTCTGGCGTTTGTGAGAAGCATGGCTGTATACGTTATTTTGACAGAATGAGAATAAAACGCTGTTTTATGGAAGCACTGAGATAAGTTTCATTCAACAATACCACACAGGAGAAGATCTCCCCTGGACGCACGTACTACTGGGACCTTCTTTGACGCAGGAAAATGGCAGATATATGAGCACATTGCAGAACTGAAGGTATTATTTGCAGGTGTGATAAACTATGTTAGCACGAATTCTCAACACTACATATTTATTGAGTTTGGCATCTTTTTGTCACACCTCTCCTTTTCGCCATCGAAAGCTCGTTCATATTTATCTCCGTCATCATTATGATCACGTATGTATGCATATTAATGGAGCATGCAGCAAAATAATTTTGGGTAGTGAGTGATGTGCTACCCGTGCATGCGAGCACACTCGTATATGGTTGAATAATAAAGCGGGATTTTTACTTCGCTTTCTGTATAATGCATCTAGAACTACGATGCATTGGTCACCCAGTACACAATGATATGAAGTCAAGCGTCACAAGGTAATACTAGTGGTAGCTGGCTGTGTCGGAAATTTGCATGATCTGATAGCCTGTTTCAACGTATTCGACAAAGGTCATTCGCTTAACGCTATTGAAGATAAAACTGCACGCTGGGTGGAACTAAACTCAGAAATGACAAGTAAATGCAGCCTTTTTTTTTAAACCTTAGTCCCAGCGTGAATGACACGGTTCATTCTATAGACCAAACTTTACACTGTAAGCAAAAACTATCCAAGTTTGGGGTTTTTCCGGCTCATGACCTCTGAAAACTCCCTCGCGTTTAAAATTACTACCTCGCGTAGGAGTAAAAGATGGTACATGACATAGTTTTACCACCACCTCTCAGGCAAGTAGTAAAAGGATGTCAAAATCCAGTTTTACCACTTAGGGAGTTTTCTGTCACGTGATTTTTAACCTGCGTTTCAGAGTTTATACCACGTGACTGCAAGGTGCAGCTGCTTCGGCGGCTTTTGCCCCATACCCCCCTTGTGGCGCTCTCAGTGAATACTGAAGGTACGCCAAGCCCACAGATGTTTTTTTTTTTTTTTTGCATTTTGCATCGCCGTGCCTCTGGACTGACTTTGAGTCAGCGCACTTTTACTGGAACTGGGGGCAGCATAAGCACAACAAGCGAGAACAGCATTCTTTGAAAGAAAAAAAAGAAAAAGACGGAGGGGGGCCTCTCAAAAGAGAAAAAAAAGAAAGAAAACCTGCTGTGGAAAGTTGTCCTGCATATTTTCGCAAATTGTTGCGTTTGCTCGGCGGTGGCTTTGGAGACAGACAGTGCGAGAAGCTCGGTATCCGTGTGTCTGGTTGGGCTGATGAATCTCACGTGTTTCCTACATCATCGAGTGACCGTGCTCTTCCGAGCGCCTCTGAACCTGCACGTCGCGGATATCTCCAGTTCGCGGATATCTCCAGATCTGCCAGTGGTAACAAAATCAATCTGGTGTCGTCGTCCGTGCTTGCCTGCTGGAGAAGCAATAAGCAAAATGCTTCACTCTGTCGTCGGCACCGAGCCGCGGCCACCAGCGACCAGTGGGAGTGTGTCGCCGGGGCAGGTGAAAGAAGCATCGCATATATTTTGTTCCACAGTAGGCGATGTCTGCACGAGTAAAGTGCTGCCCGAATTGCCCACCTCATGCACCAACTGTTCTCAAACATGTAGCACGAAGCCGATAAGAGGCAGACGGAACCAACAAGCGGCGGCCGGTGAGCACGAAGAAAACCCGGACCTGCCCGGATGGTGGTCTTTCGTTGGAAGTATGCATACACCGCCCCGTCTCCGCAAGATAGCGGTCACGCGTTCATTTGTGTCTGAAACGACGACGAAATTCGCACAGGATATGTGTTCTGTGATTGCCAGCTGTGTTTCATCGGATAGCCGTGCTCCTCGAAAAGGCCTAGAACGCCGTCGGTAAGAAGCTTGTGTGCAGGAGTGCACCGCACCTCTACGCCCGTTGTGATGAATACGTGCTGCTACTGTGTTTGTGCACCGTCGCTCAATTAAAATCATTGAGCTACCATGATTTGTGTGTAATTAGGTATATTTTATGGACTTGTGCATCAGCAGTGCTAGCAGGCGTGGGGCAAAGAGCCCGGTGTGCCAAGCAATTATTGGATAATCAAAAAGGTGAGATTGTGTAGATTTATAATAAAAGGTCGGTGTGACATTTAGTGCCCTGCAGCCCACCTGAAGCTTACGCTTGCACCTTCAAGCGTTGTTGTTAATCGATGGAAAAAAAGAGCTCTCCTACCGGTACTACTTGGCCGGTCAAAAAGTCGTGCCTATATATATACCGGATTGTCGAAGTGTAGTTGAGCAACGCGTGCAGTCTGTTCTAGTGGTGTATTATTCTGCATTTGTTGTGTGTGCGTGTTTGTCTGTATGTGAATCTATGTGTCACCAATTCTGCCGTTCAATAAATTCAATCAGTTCAGCTATTCAATAAATTTGTCGTCTCTGGCCGAATGCACCCGTCAATTTTTCTTTTTTTACCACCAGAAATAACTCCCAGTAATCACCTCAAAAACCTTGTGAAGGTAGTAAAAATTTACTCTCTTTATACTCGCTGAAAACCTCACTGAGGTAAATATTTACTACTCTCCCTACGTTCAGAAACTCAGTTAGCACGAGAGTAAATTTTTACCTCGGTAGTAGGTGGTAAAAAAAAAACCAGGAAAGGTAGTGCGCTAGAGGACAAATGGTTTACCCAGTTTTTGAGGTTATTTCAGGTCATTTTTGTTTAGTGTGTACTCGCTCCTTGTTATGTCCAGGCACGAAGGACTACAGCGCACTTTTCATTTGCTGTTAGTATATATACTGAGTTATGTACTGAGATGTAGTATATACACACATAGCGCACAAAGTTTCTAAAGAATCTGACAAATACTAGCTGCGTGCATCAAAGGTATGCCCGGATAAGCCTCAGCGTGAATTAGACGAAAACCAAGGAGAAATACAGAACACAGAAGAGTGCTATGAAGTCAAGTCACACGAGGGAATCCTGTCTGCGTTCTGTGTTTCTCCGTCTTCGTCTAAATTGTGCTGAAGCCTATCTGAGAATGTACCAACTTGTTAAAGTCAAAGTGCAAAGGGATGCCACTGCGGCAGCAACACTGTGCTGTATGGTGGCACCACCATTCGCAAGGGCACGTCATCATTCAAGCAACCGTAAAGGGCAAACGTAGAAAGCGGGAGAGAGTGATGCAGGCACCCCCTCTTTTTATTATTGCATTTCTTCCCCTCTGACGCCGTCATTACTTCTGCGTCATAAATCTCGTCACCCTTCAATAGACCCGCTCATTGGCTGTTGAAAAGTTTACGGGGCGAACTCTCGCTTATGCAAGCGTGCTTGCCTGGCTGGCTGATTCTTTGCTGACAGGATGGCGGCGGCGCTCGCATTGGCTCTGGTGCAGCCGCTCCAGCCGTGAATATCGGGGCCGTTATTTGTTTATTTAGGTTTTCGTGAGCGACATTTTCTTTCTTTCTCTCTCGTTTGGTAGTGTCGAAAAAAAAAATGCTTTTCCGCAGCTTGAATCCACGTACGACTGCGCGAACACGGTTGTCGGTGCTCGAGAGAAAGGAAGGAAAAGAGGGCACCGTATCTAAACGGTGGTGCAGCGTTGTCACGTGGCTTGTTGGATTGGTCGGAGTCCGAAGTATGCGAATAGAAAACGGTATCCCCCCCCCCCCCCCCCTAGTTTTGTGTACGCTCGCTCGAGCTGTTCCGTCGCTTTTTCGTCGTCGTAGGCGCGTGCGTGCTCTCGCGTCTGCATTTTGTGCATGCGCGCTCCCGCCGGCGCCGGCGAGTCTTTGAGATGGCTGCTTTATTGGCGGCCGCGCCAGCCAGAGCTCACGTGCGCATACGCGTTTACGTGCGCCTGACTCGCGTCGGTGGATGGCGCCACCGTCGGCAGGAATTTGTGCGCACCCGTATGCGCACGTTGACGCGCAGTCAAACGATTCGGCGGGAAAAAAGGAAGAAAAAAGGGATAAAGAGCTGCAGGAGCGGAAAGGGGGCACTCGAAAAATGCCGAAAACGAGCGCACCGGGAAAACTGTCCCCGTCGAAGGGACAAAAAGGAGAAGTATGGAGCGGAGGGGCATAACGGTATAGCTTTGAAGGTACAATCCCTACACGAGGGATCGCGAAACTAGGGTGGAAAGGGAAAAAAGAAAGGGCTGAAGGAACGGCTACATGTTCACAAGGAAGGGTTTCTGGGGAAAGAGAAGGAACGTGTCAGTTGCGAAGGGGAAATAGAAAAAAGGGGTGTGAGGGGGTTTGTGATCTGGACGGGCGTCGCGGAAAAGCGCTCGGGCGTGAATCAAAATCCGATGATCGGGACGTTTGGCGCGCATACACGAACGCCTCTCGCGCCCGCACATAGACGCACGCACGCGTTGCTCAGACATGTATTTGTGTTCGCGGCCCGAGTCCTCGAAACCGTCGCCGCTACAAGCCTCGCGCCCCGTGATCGCTGCACGCCTGGGCGCCTCTGCCCCGCGACCGACGCGCCTGCACCGTGAGCGGGCGCGAATTCGTCGGTGTGCCAGACCTGGAATACTCGCGATCATGCGCGTGTGTGTATCTAATGTTGCGCGATGTGTGTACACACAGCCCTGCGATCACGCCTTTCCCTTTCGCGTTCTCGGTGCTTATTCGCCCAGCGTGGTAAACTCCTTCTTCCTTCCCCCAGAATGCACCCGTGTCGACGTCCGTACAGTGGCGGGGAATTTTTTGTTTTCTTTGTGTTATGCGCGCGTTGGGCGACAGGTCGTCCTCGGCAAACGGGGTTGATGTTGTTGCTACTGTTGACGCTGATGTCGCTGTTGTTCGCAGTCGCTTGCTTATGTGTGTGTGCGAGATTTCATTTGTATTTTACGACCGCGTTAGTAAAAATGAGACGTCGCCGAAGTTGTGCGCTGTCATGCATCGCGCTGTTCACCGAACGGGGCGATAAAGACAGGCCTAGCGAAAATGATTGCAGGCCTTGCTGCAAGATTTTTTTTCTTTAATACTCGCTTGTCTGAATGCGAACTTAGCGTGAATGTTTGCGTTTAGATGTGTTGATTTGATTATTGATGACGTTCAGCTCTTCCCGTGCTCGGTCTCGCCAGTTTGACACATAGGGGCGGGTGTGGGCTTAATGTATGTCAGCGACGCTGCTGGCGGGTTGCGCTGAAGACGGAAATGCAGTCGCTGTGTGCATCCTGCCTTCTTTACTGGGATGCGGCTCCACTTGACTTCACGCGAAGCATTCACGATGTTTTAAGGTGGCCACGTTTTTGTAGAATGTCAAGTTGTCAGTTAAGGGATGACGAAGTTGCAGCAATTCGACCTCTGAGGGACGGTAGAAACTAACCGTAATCAGCGTTGTCAAGTTGGTGAGAGCTACTCAGTTGACATGCAAACTGGCCTGTGCGTTAGCGCTACACGCAATTGAAGATAACAAAGTCACGCACAAGAGCTACGAACCGGCGTTTTAATGTTGACCTGAATAGTCACTGTACTCGCTTCAAGAAATCGCCAGGCATCTGCGGAACGCGCTGCACAGTCACAGCGAAAGCATGAAGAACGGCCTTTCAGAGCCCTTTCACAGCACTCTTTTGGGTAAATACTTAGAGCTCACTTGCTGAGTACCCACTACGCCATGAATAACCACAATTTCTGTATAGTAGGCCGGCATTCACTATGCTATATCTTTCGTCATTCTTCGGAGAATCTTTGGTATCTGGTAAACACTTGCAACAAATTTTGGGCGACTTTTTTGTTAAATTCACAGGCGGACGACGATAAAGAATCACGCTTGAAGTGTGTGTGTGCCACAGTTTGTATGTGCGTATGTACCACATGAAGTGTGTATGTGCCACATGAAGAACATGTTTTTTTTAATGTGTTGGAGCATTGGACGACCCACTCGTTACGCAGTTAGCAATGTTTGACGCCTCGTTGTTCCTTTGCTGTTATAAAACGCTTTATTACTCATATTATCGCGATTCCTTTCCCGACATCCAGCTTGCGAACGAGTATCGAGCACAGGCGCGGCTCAGCAGTAAAATGCTGGGCTGGCACGCAGTGGACCCGGGTTCAAATTTCACTATGTCACCAAATGTCCTTAGTGTTTCTTATTGATATTTTAATTCTTATTTTTTTTGTCCGGTACATCCGTTATTATGAAATAATTTTCTATGTCACTCTCTGTGTTCACTATGAGTGTATGCAACACTCACCCCAAACAATCTTTATGCCACTTATTGTTTCAACTGTGTCCTCTAGCAACTGCCCACCTGCTTGGATCTAATGGTCTGCGGTATGTAATAAATAAATAAATAGTGGTGATGGACACTGGTGGCGGCGGCGGACAACTACGGCGCCATGCGTGACCTGTGCTGTGATCCCATAACAGCTTTGGCAGTAACCTAAGAATTTTATTGCATTCATCCATTATTTTCTTTAAATTGGTAACTATACGCTGACATTGTGCGGTGTGCACTTCAAGCATTGCTTTTTTTTTTCGATGACCTTGACGTTCTTTCTGCTCATTCATTTTTATTCTACGCATTGTCTAGCTTAGTCACCAACAGTATGACAAGACCACACCCGTTTCTTGTTTTATTTTTATCTATTAGAGTTACACCCACGAAAGCTGTTAGCAACGATCTGTACAGACTGCAAGACAATGTTCGTGAAGGGTCACGATTGTCTGAGATCATTTTTTAAGATTCAGTGCAGGAAGCGGACAGCCAAGTTTTTTCGAGAGCTTAACGCGAGCGATAACGCTAGAGCCTTCGATGCCGCATCTGTAAATGCTGACGCTCCTTATCGCAGATAATATTATCGACGGCCGACGCTCTGTCACCGCTTTCAGGGTATGCAGTGTGTACTGCTGTGTACTTTGAGTCATTCCTTCCCGGGCACAGTTTCACCTTGAACACGCCTTCGTCAACTTTACAACCACGTGACAATATCATTTATTAGCGCCATGGTGATACCCTAGACTGAAACATAGCAGCGTTGTAGCATGCGGCCATCACAATCGTTTAGACAAGGCTTTGACATGGTGATTTGTGGCATACCAATATCTAATGCATTTGTGCCCAATCTGCTCTCATTATGTGGCATTGTGTCTATCGCCTGATTTTAATTATGCCAGCCCCACATGAATGTTTCTCAAGCAGTTTTTTTCCTGCATGTGCTTTCATACACAGTTAGCGCAATGGTAAATCGTAACATCATATTTAACGTGCTATTGAACTGATACACGCGCCATAGAAAGATATACCACGTCAAGAGGACGCCTTCGCGCGACATGTGTCGTTGACGAGAGCGTCTTTCCCGCCAAAGTTGGCTTCGTACACTGCGCGTGTCCTTCGCTCGGACGTGATGACCCCCCACAAAAATGTGGTGCTGCAAACGGTCCTGTAACTGTCCTTCTTTTTCGTCTGCTAGCAACGCTACACCATAACGCTGTCCCACAGAGCTGCGACGCCACGCATGCCATAGCGAGGTGTAGTTTCCGCGCAAACCGCATTAATCATTGTTCAGGTCTCGAAAAACTCCTCCCCGAAATTAACGAGCGTCGCAGCAGGGGTCTCCGGGACGTGATTTATACTTCCAGCGATGTCCTCCCGAAAAAGCTAGCATCGTCTCGCGGGAAAGGGGACCAAACCGCAGACGAGCACACAGCAAAACCGTACAGTAAAGCAAAACGGATCAGTGGTTAAGGGTAGGACGCGAGGGCCAGTCCAGAACGTACAAGCACACGCGCTATCCACAGCGCCACGTCGCGGGAGGTTGGGCGGTGGCACGGGACGCAAAAAAAGAAGAAGCGTCAGTGTTACGCGCGGAAGGCGTTCTCGTCGCGAAGCAAGAAAGATGGTGGCGCTCCGCTAAAACAGGCCACATCGCAAGCGAGCGCGCGTTTTTGTGGCTCTTTTTGCTCGAAAAGCCCTGTTTGTTCTGCGTGGTCAACGGCGACATTGTTTGCCTAGCGATTGTAGCTTCTTGACGAGCGCGCGCTAGCGTCGTCTTTCGGGTGGCGGCGCTGAGTTCGTAATAGCGGCAGCGTTGTTTGCGAGTCTTCCGCCGTTGGAGATAAATGGCGGTTAAAGAGACATCCCTACGGTCGTTTGGCGTGATCATGAGACGATAGTCGTAGCACCAACAAGTGAAGTAAAAGAAAGTAAGCTCACGCATCGCGGCAAGCTGTCGGCAAGAGTGGCAAAAACTAGAACGTGGACGGGAATCTGTGTGTGCGCTCAAAGCTATTGTTTTCGACGCAGCGTGGGGGTTTGCATGCACGATGCTGCTTCGAGACAGGCTGTTCCTCGGCAACGGAACTTGCTGTTGCTTCGTTCCGACGAACGTCGCCACACGTGGGGCGTGAAACGGGCGATAAAAAGAATGCGCCGTCAACATTTTGCTTGCCGATGAATGAACGGCATGAGCAGGGCGGTGTTGGCAAAGTCGGTACGTCCCTGCTTTTGGCTGCGGTAGTCGCTTACAGCGCGCATTGTGATATGTCAGCCTCGCCTGCGTTTAATGGCCGCTTATTAGTCACTTTGTCTTCTATTATTTTTATTTTATTCATCGCTGGATTGCATGTATATTTAGCTTTTTTGTGTAACTTTACTGCGCAAGCACAGGTTGGTGTTCATTCGCCGCGGCCTCTGTGTTTAAGCGTGCCACTACTTGAATACTGCATTGTAGATTCTCGGCTAAGGCTGCATAGTTTGCGTTAGCGGGAACTTCAAAACCTTTGTTTCAATAACATCAACACTGCGCAACCACTTGCACCATCACGAATAAGCTAACACGCTTACGTCACAACTATGTACCTTTGACAGACTTTACGTCATCGCGATGCACCACTCAGCTTTGCTTTCAGTAGTTTGGGCATCATTTCTCAACAGCGTTGGTCAAAAAGACAAAAAGACAGGCTTAAAGGGACACCAGAGAGGAACAACGACTTAGTTTACTTTCACAAACTGCACCCTGAAAATTCTAACGTCACATGTGTCACTATCATAACTTCATTAATACGGATAAAATTACGGTTGAAGCTTCATTTTTAAATTTCGCGCCATAAAACTCCGCGCGTGTCGTCAGAAATTTCAAAATGTATTTTGGTTTTTTTCGTGGCATTTTCTCAATGAAATTTTCTGAAACTTTGCATGCTAAGCCTTATGGCACCCACAGATGACGATGTTATTCATTTGTATCGATTGGAAGTTGCGTAGGACCCAGTAGATGCCTTATGTCACGGTGTTTGGTGCGGGTCTCTCAAACTGGCGTCGTCACCCACTTTTTCTTCTCGCGCGTTTTCTTGCTTACTAAGCGTGATGTAGCAATAAGAGTGGGAGTTTTCGTGATCATGAAACTGTGATTTTACTAATACGAGAAAAATTGTTCTACTCTCAGACTTTAGTGTCTTATACTCTCTGATGTTGCTTTCCTCTGTCGCTATTTTTTTAGTAATTTCTCTCTCTCTCTTCGCTACATTTCTTTTATCAACTTTTATTCCCCTCACCCCTTCCCCAGCACAGGGCAGCCAGCCGGTCTGAGAACTGGCTAACCTCCCTGTCCTTCCGCTTAAAGTTTCCTCCTCCTTGCTCTATCTACTCTTTAGTGTCCCTTTAAAATTTTTTTTCAATGGTCATGGTCAACGCGAACAATGAGGTAAATGTGATTAAAGAGCGGTAAAGATGCAATGAGAGAAATTTAAAGCTGCTAAACTGTATACCTTGACGGGATTCTTGAGCCTGAGAAATCGGCAACCAACACATGGTCACGCTTTGCTGGTGTTCGACCACGGTGGCCCAGTGGTCACGCGTGGATCGGCTGCCAGCCCGATAGTCGCTGGTTCGACCTTATCCAAGTCATCCGCATATCGATGGAGCGAAATTCTAACTACTGCGAGATGTTATTGCGCGTTAAAGAGTTTCAGAGTGGCGGTGTGTCCGGATCCCTCCACAAAGTCATGCCTCACAATCATGTCGGTGTTTTGGCATGTACAATCTGCAGTAATCATTATATGTAATAAAAAATTCCTAATGTTTTTTTTTTCGTTCTAGACACACAAGTCAACAACGACTACAAATTGCCTTTTCTTTCACGTTTCACACAATCTTAAGTGAGGCGTATCAATCTGAACAAGACTGCGCCACCATGGCGTATAGTTGCTGGTGAAACGAACCTGTCATGTACACGGGTATCTGTTTTCCACGCTTTCCTAGTTGATATCTATTTCTTGCTTACAAATTTCAGCAAGTAAGAATCGTTTTAGGTGATGATTGTTGCTATCGCACCATGGAAAAGCGATAGCAACAATCAATTTACCACATCGGTAGCACAACGGAAGCCCGTATCAACTTGGGACAAGCGGAGCAAAGGCAGTATAGAAAGAATGGCATCGCTTTTACTTTCAGTTTTACATCTCGCCGCGGCTCCACGTCGCATACGGTCTTCGAGGCAATCTGGGGCGCTCTGGCATGTTCCCTTTTACAAAGATGACGGCTGTATTACACTATGCCCTGCACAAGGGCTGCTCAAGTTGTTCACGACTACGAATTCACGTGCAAGCGCGTTGGCTCTGCGATGCTGGTCCCTGATGCATGCTTCTCAGTGACAACACCGATGGAAGCACTTGGCCTGCCTCAGAGGGTAAACGCGCTGGACGAGCAAAGGGTGTCTCAGCGGTGCCGGCGCTGCGATTCGGGGTGTGTTCCAATACTCACCGTAGACGGCTAAATAGACAGCTAAATTGACGGCGGCCATCTTAATTCCCATTCCAATTCTCACGTAGCCGGCAAAATAGACAGCTCCGAGAATACCGCATCGTAGACAAATACGATGCAGGCTACTTTGCTGTCTAATCAATATGGCGGCTCAGTGGATCGCTCAGATAGATCAATCTCGCCAGAATGGCCGTACTGCACACAAGCAGACGCTTCCCCAGACGCTCAATGCGAGTAACGTTTATTATTTTGATTTCAACACAGATAGCCAGAAACTAGAACTGTTACGTTTGTTTATTTTAGCTTTTTATTCTCGACGCGAGGTGGCGCATCGTCGCGTAAAAGCCGTTCAGACGTGTTCCCATTTTCCGACAGCACGGGCTCGGTGCTGTCTTCTAAACAGTCTGCGTAGACTGTCTACG
This sequence comes from Rhipicephalus microplus, assembly GCF_013339725.1. NCBI lineage: Eukaryota > Metazoa > Arthropoda > Arachnida > Ixodida > Ixodidae > Rhipicephalus > Rhipicephalus microplus. The sequence goes on from NW_023611629.1 coordinate 47,835, forward strand.
TGCTGTCTAAAAATTGGAACACAGCCTCAGAGGGGCTCACCGCCAAGACACAAGGTAGGCGCCATCAGCTGAGACGACCCTAAATCGTGTGGGGCACGAAGAATCGAAGATTATTCGTTGTAGTGCGCATACTTTTGAGTCGCTTTCAAATTATTTGCCTCGTATATTGCAAATGAAATTACGCCTGCGTATCTCTTACGCTCAGCATTAGGGAGTAACGTAATGGGCATAATTTTCATTGTATTAGAAAGTCTCCAAATCGGCGCACTAGCTTTCGCTGCCTTGTCGACAAACCTTGGTGGCGTCCGAAGGAGTCGTTCGGATAGCTCTCACGTAGCTGATGTTCGCCCAGTGCAATTCGTGGCTTGAATTTAACCTGCATATTATTATGCATGCCCATTTTTCATCTTAAAGCCAGGTGAAGTCAATCACAAAAAGTTTGCGAACCACATGAGCGCGTGCAAACTGCCTGTACGCGCCACCTACCAGTGCGCCATCTACCGTCGACCACAGTGCTAAGGCAGAAACTGCTCTTCTTGTTATTGACTGGCTTTTCGATTTTCTACTGCCGGTTGTAGCGCATTGCTGGTGCGCATATTTCACGCGCATGCATCTGCCGTATGCCGTCACATCTTTATTCTCATAGCATTGATTGATTGATTTTGGGTTTAACGTCCCAAAACCACTATATGATTATGAGAGACGCGTAGTGGGGGGCTCCGGAAATTTCGACCACCTGGGTTCTTTAAGGTGCACCCAAATCTGAGTACACGGGCCTACAACGTTTCCGCCTCCATCGGAAATGCATCCCCTCAGCCCGAGTTATTTTCATAGCAGGATCAAAGCTATCCCGACGAGCGCTAGAATGGTGTTCCGTTGGTTACGCATTACTTTGTGATAAAGATTGCGACTGATGACAGCTGCGCACATAACAGACTGCTCTCGAGGCAGAAGGCAGAGAAGCACGTAGACGCAGATGCCAAAAAGCACGTCGTGTTGAAAAGTGAAAATTATTTGTACCCAGTCGGAAACGAGACATGCCATAGATTGTGGAAGCGATGCTGCTCGCGGGTGCTGTGGGGTTGTCAATCACCGCTGAAGTAGCGAAAGTGTCAGCGAAAAGGCTATCGGCCACGTGCTCGCTTGACTTTATGTGTTATGTGACAGTTCTGCGTGTATGTAACTGTATGTGTTGTGTGTTCATCGTTGTATATATCATGGTCATCACCCGGCAACTGGAGTAGGCTGTCAGGTGAGAAACCAGGCAAACCTCTCCAGCTCTCTATTAAAAGAATTCTCTCTCTCTCTCTGGTCCGTAAACCTTTGTGGGGGACTGTATACGCTGCCTTTCGTGTTGACGACTGGAACCATGCCGAGCCGCAGCGCATTCGTTCGCCGTCCATGCATGCACAGCAAACCACGGTACACAAATTAAGGAAAAAAAAAATAGCAGGAAAAGAACGGAAGGGAGGTAATTAGCCTATAGGGCAGCCGGTTTGCTACCTGCGCATGGGAGGAGGATGGGGATATGAAAGATAGAGAGGAAGAGAGATAACACAGCAAATTAGGCAAGTACAACTATCGTGCTCACCTGCCACAGTTTGCAGCACGTGTTGCGCGTGCACAGCCTAGACGACGCTGCACATCGAAAACGTTTGATGAAAAGGGTTGAACGGCGTTTTCTGCTTTACCGCAACCACTCCGTGATTTGGATGTCGGACTGGTAAGCTTTCTGTCGAACTAGAAAAAACGCGCACCATAAAAAGTCGGTTGCCAGCCTCTTGTTTTACATCGCTGGCATGCCCTTGAACAGCCTGTAGACAGCGTCAGATGTCAAGTAGCCGGAATATGTTTGACGAGAAATGTGCACCTCGCGCGCGTTGAAACGATCAAGACTATATCTTGAGAAATTGTAAGTGGTTAACAGCTCAAAGCCACTCGTCGTACTCAATGACACCTCATTTTCACAATGGGGCCAGCCGCTGACGTCGGGTGGTTACAATAGCCCACATAAAACTTTCCGAGAGCGTTGTTACCACAGCAAGGTCTAGTTTTATAAACGTCATTTTATTGTCATAGTTGCGATTTAGAAGCTGTTACGGATAATGACACACATATCAGGAACATCTGAAATAAATCATGCGAACTTACAGATCAGAAGCTGCCAGCACCTCCGAATGCTCGCCACGCTCTGTCGCGCTTACTTCAAACCCTCTCTCAAACTTCTGACAACAATGTTCGAATGATAAAGACCGTGCAGATATTTAGGCTCGCTGCATTCGTCATCGTGCTCAATGAGAATCTACGGATTAGGAACAAGCGCCGGCTGAAAGATTGCAAGGAACATATATACCCTTCTTTTGTCTTCATTTCAGCAAATAGTTCAGAAGGCTGACAGTATTAAAAAAGCCACAGCTAAGGAAGCACTGCAGCTCTGTTTCGGGATGCATGTCAAAAGCCTAAGCACGTTATTTTGTGCTGATCGGCAGGAAACTTTTTTCATCAGTGCCGGGAAAAATGTGTAAATGAAACAAGAACGGCCCTAGGGCATTATGAATGAGTGAAAGTCTTTGGCTGGAGCTCCTATAATTTATACGAAGTATTTTCAGCTGGCACAAACCATCGCATATTCGCGGCGTTCTTGGTGATGAGTGGAAAGCTGCCTCGCCGCGGTGGTTACGTTGCTAAGGTACTCGGCTGCTAACCCGCAGGTCGCGGAATCGAATCCCGGCTGCGGCGGCTACACTTCCGATGGAGGCGGAAATGTTTGTAGGCCTATGTGCTCAGATTTTGGTGCACGTTTAAGAACACCAGGTGGTCTAAATTTTCCGCAGCCCCCCACTACGGCGTCTCTCATATCATATGGTGGTTTTGGACGTTAAACCCCACAAATCAATCATCAATCAATCAGTGAAAGCTTGGCATGCATGAACAGTTTACCACCGACTTCACACACGAGTTACACGTACAGGAACCTCAATGCGCGCTTACAAGGAGCTCTGTTTGCGTCCCAAAGCACCGCAGCCATCCGAGACGTTGTTGACGGCAGCGCGGACCGGTGCGTCTTCGCGCGTCCGTCACTCATGCTGCACCGCGGTGCTGTCCCTGCGCCTTCCTCTCCTTCGGTCCACCGGCTTCGCAGTGTATGCGAGCGCGAGACGGGAACGGCGACGCGGAGAGAGACAAAGCAGAGTCGCTCTTCTAATCTAATAAAAAGCCTTTCAGGCTAAGTGTGTCTGTTTCTCTTACTGGCCATCCTCGCGAGTCGGCTATAGCGTTCTCCCCTGCGCCGGCTGCTGCCGTGCGCATTTAATTGATCGTAATTCGATTGTGGGGTGGGAATCCAGCACAATGGAAAACTCGGCGAAAGAAAGCGTATCGTCCGGCGACCAGTGCAGCGGCAGTAATCCACTCTCCCCCCCTCCCTTTTACCCTCCTCTTTTTGTTGCCCTCTCTTGCAGTCTTCTAGTCTTGCATCCTGCTCGGACGCGTCGCTTAGCTTCGGAGAATGCCGCCTTTCTACGAACGCGCGCGTGAGCACTTTGTGTGTGAGCGCAGCGCTTCCGCAATCCGCTACCGTGGCGCGGCCATCGCTTCTCTCTCCATCCCTCAGCGCTGCTTGGTCCACGGCCGCTAAGACGTCCGGGAGGAGGGCGAAGACGTTTACGCTGTTACAGAAAACTCTCCTTCAAAGGTCGTGAACACCGCCTTCACCGGAGTCTCAATATACGGGCTTTTAGTTCGTGCACATGGGACGCTGTAATGAAACCATTCTCCCGGGAACTCGGCTCTTGCAGCCCGGGTTCTCTTTTCTCTGAGGTCGCCTTTGCACAACACACAAGCGGGATAGCACTTCTTCGCCGTACATTCCGATAACCGTCGAGTTATCGATGGTTTTAGTAGAATTCTTACCCGTAAGGCTTTCGTATATACATATACAGTTAAGCTTCATGCGAGTTTTCCTCTATGTTACCCTAAAAACGCGCGCACAACTCGTAATGCCTTCTTCAGTGTCATGCTGTCATGGCTTAGCCATGTCCTAAATGGTCGAATTACGTAAGCACTCAGTGCCCGGCAAATCATTTAGGAGAACTCATTCAAGACGCTTTCTTTGCAAGAGCACGCCCAATTTCTCTCGCATTACCCAAGCAAATAACGGTGCACGAGTTTCTACTAAGCTTAACTTCTACCGCAGGACTAGCGCAGGTCGCTCGCTGCTTTTGCCCATCGCCGCGAAAGCGACTTCTTCCGCTTTTCATTTCATACCTGCTTTCTAGAAGCTGCTCCCGGAGCTAATTTACTGGTAGAGAGCAATCGAGAAACACGAAGCCCTTGACGAGCACATCCTGTTTCACAGTCTTCACCCCTATCTCTTTTATGACTTGCCCGTGATCGTGCGGGAATTGTATACGTATACGCAGCTTAGCCGATATTTGTGTGGAAAAGAAACAAATGTGTAGGGGATGGCAGTGCTTGGTGGAAAGGAGTTCCATGCTTGTAGAATCGAGGAAGGAGAGCGGATGTCCTATAAGGGAAGTCGGACCACGCGAATGCGGCAGTCATCAAGAGCTGGTCTGCCACCCCTGACCCTTCCTCTAATAGCCACGACCACCACGGCGTGGTGACCCTTAAAGCAAAGAGTCGCGCTACGCGGCAGCGACCATAATCCCCCCGCCTTTTGCAGTGTGCACCGCGGCGCACGCCCTTACTCGCTTTGCTGGCGCCCGGAGTTCTGGCATCGTCATCTCACGCTAAACACAGCGAATGCGCTCAGCATCAGGAAAGAAATGTGCCTCGGGAAGAGGGGCTCATCCGTCTTCGGTCGTAATTATCCGTGCCGGCCGAATGTTGTCTTAACTCTCGCTCGCTGTCTGACTGTTGTTCTCGAAGAAACCCCCTTGCGCGCGCTGAAATGGCGCTTTTAAGGAGATGGCCGCTAGGAGGAAAGTGCTGCTCGTATGCATCGGGGACCCCGGTTTAACTTTCTAAAGTCGCGCGAATCGTCATCAGCGCTGGACGTGCCGATTAGCGTGCGTTTGTCTTCTTGAAAAGCGCCACTGACCCCCGCAGCCGCTTATACTTTACGCGCTGCCGCGCCGCCAGCGCTGATGTTACGTGCTCGATTTGCGTGACGTTTGCGCTCTCTCTCTCTCTCTTTCTTTCTCACTCCCCCGCTCACTGGATGCACGCACAAAGAAGAGAGGAGATTGCGGCGAGAAAAGCTGAGGGGAATGACTGCGATTTTGGAACTGCACGGCGGCGATTTGCCTCCAGTCGAAGAGCTGCATAACAATTCTGCCATCCACCCTTCCTTCTCGCTGCAGTCGGTCAGCGTTCTGGTCTCTACGATGCTATAGTTGCACTTTCGCAACGAGTTTGTTCTTCAGATCAGCTAAGAAGGGTAAGGCGAGAAAAAAAGCAGTCATATGGATGGCCAGGCGTGATCGTTTTTACGTGCGTGGACCCTCTTGTTCTTTCTCACGCGATAACTTTGGCTTTCGCATTATCTGTAGCGCGCATTTTATGCAGCGTCGGATATCTAATGTCCCGTAATGCCCTCGTACACTTGCTGCGTGCACCAAATGAAACCACGGCTACTTTGTGATGCATGCGGTGCTTGTTGACCATGGTTCCGAGTCGCGTAATGAGTTTTGTCTTCGGCATCGTTGACGACACGAGGCGTTGTAAAAAGAAAGGTAATGTACCTAAACTCAGGCACTCGCATGCCACGCAGACTACACAAACACCACACAGGCGAACAGCGCGTCGGCCTCTCCGTCAACGTCGTCGTCGTCTTCTTCTTTAACGCCACAACAGAACACATGCATCTCCTGGAGACGCCAGCTATGTGCGTACATGAGTTACGGGCATATACTTGCGCATTCGTAGTGGTATATGTGCGCATGCTTTTCACTTGCTTACTTTTCTTCAAATGCGTGCAGACTTCTAAGCAGGGCGAGATCCGTGTCACTATATTCGTGAGTTCGTATACGTGGTAAACCCGAATATGGTCATGCTTCTATAGTCGAAAGGTTTCTTCTTGTTCTTTGTAGCTTTCGGCTTTTGATCCCTCATATATTGCAGAAGTGAGTGAATGCTCCAATTATGATACCTGAGTGAGAATGCAGAAGGGGAGAGAAAAGAGTAGACAGGCAGCGCGGTTAACGCTGGTCACGCCCTGCAGTGTCTTGACAACACAGTAACCTTAAGAAAAAAGCCCTAAGATCATCAGCTTTCGACGCATATATTTGAAATATTAAGGCAGTAAAAATAGGTGGCGAAACCGGTCTAGCGAGCTGCCGAATTGCTGGGGAAAACTTAGAAATAATAAATCGCCGCGAATTCAAAGGCGCAACTTGGCCGGTGATATTCTCCAGCTGGAAGCTAACGATCGCCCGTTCTCGCTGGGCTCCCCGTTGGCGGTCAAAGGAATCTCCTCGGAGTCGCACTGCGGGCAGAAATACTTTCTCCTCAAGGCGCACCAGACAAATCGGTAACCCCACGGACGTCGGTGCTCCATTGTTCGCCTTCCTCTCTCCATCGCTGATGGGGCACCAGCACACAAAAGGGGCCCCGGGCGGGAGCCGCTGGGCCACCTTAAGAGGACGGCTCTGGAGGGCCGGCAATTAAGACCACCACTCCGAGCACCATCTTTCCTTGCTCGGAGTGCCAACATTTGTCACTGCATGCGCTGCGCGATTTCGATCCCGCCCGCCCGCACGTACCCCTCGCGGTGAAAAAGAATCGTGGGGAACGTTTCGCATGGAACTTGCATTTTTTAAGCCTAATGCACGGGCACTTGTGCGTCACATTTCCGAGTGCTTTGATTTTGGTATAATTTAAGAGGTGGACACTGGACGGATGACCGCAGCTTTGGAAGGTCATCGTGAAAATGTCAGTTGAGATTTTCTGGTAAAAATTACGCTTGTGGCAATATCAGAGGTAGCTCCATCTGGAAAGACACGTTCTAAGAGGTCTTAATAGGCACGCAAACGAAAGATTTCCTTGAGGTTTCTCTAGCTCGCCGTTACTTTACATATTTTAACTGCGACTGATATACTCTACAGCCATAGCGTTTGTTAGCTTATGGCGATATCAGAAGGAGAGACGTAGACAATTAATAAATGAGAAAGCAAAGCGTTGGATGATCTCTGATAGTTTAACCACTGCAGGTGTCAGTGGTTAACCTTCGTGCCTTCTCTTTGTCTCTCCCTCTTATGGCGTAAGGCAAAGCGTGCCTTCAAGGCATTGTTACGGACGCATGCCTATAATCTTGATAAGCCTAATGGAAAACAGGTCAAATTATTACGGCGGCACAACACCTACACTTCGCGATTAGTGCGCAATGATACAGAACTGGAACATCGGTATAGACCTGCGTCTTGCGCAGGAAAACGGGCCTCTTCTATAGTTGCACAAAAATATGATTGGAAGGCGAGGGATTCGAGAACGATCGTGCATAGCGATGACAGAACGGGCACTGAAGAGACAGAAGGGGAAACGCTGAAGTTGTGACGGAGGCAGGCAGCCAGTGGTCCTCTTAATGGGTCTCGCTCGCACGGTTTGTGCGCCTGGCCGTCGCCGTGCTGACTTCGGGCCCATGTGCGGCTGCTGGCTGCGAAAACAATCAACGTCAGCGCCAGACCACGCATAGATTACTCTTCATAGAAGGGTCGCCGCACGAGCAACGATATCTGCTGCGGCAGGCTCGTTCCCTTTCCATTACTTTTGAAAAACCGAAGCGGCGGCGGCCGAGTTCTAAAGTAGTTTCGGCCCCGTGTGCTCCCGAAATCATTCGCATACGTGGACGGCGAATCCATAACCACGCGGTACGTGGAACGCCGCTGGCTTTGAGAGCGCTCGACCGTGGGCGCAACGAGCGGGCCATTATACTTTTTGACCCATGCCTGTCGGCTGTCGCTGCAGCGTGGACCACCGTCGAGATGGTTGAGTGGCCGCGATATTGTACGTCCACCTACGTCACGTGGTCGCATTAATAAAGGCGTCTTTCCCGTGCTTCGAGTACAACTTTCCCCCTCGCTCGTTCTCGAACGCACCACTTTTTTGAGTGGGCGTCAATTTAGCGCACGTGGGTAGGCGTTAAGCACTACTGTATGCTGAATCTGCTGTCACGTGTGCTTGGGCAGTGCTTGGCTATGTAAATTTCGGTAGATCAATTTGCCGTATCACTTGTTTAGAGCAAGCATAGGTTGTGCGAAACCACCCTGTTTCTATCGTCAGCTTAACAGGGATGCGTGTTTATCGTCAGCTGACAGGGGTGGTGCATCTTGCTTGTGCAGCAGCTGAAAACTGAGAGTCGTGTTTGCGTCGCCATTTATACAATCTCGCCATAGACCTGAAAGCCGCACTGAGCGCGCAGTCGGTGCGCCTCAGTGGAACCTAACAAAGGCTGCCGTGGCATGCGACTAATGATAACGGAAATAGTATTCACATAAAATAGAATAGTACACAGTTGCCACACTTTTCCACTGCTATGAACTCCTGTTGAGCTGTTGCCGGCGTTGTAACAAAGTTGCAATGCCTGCATCAAGCGAAACTGCAACGGCATAGTATCAAGATTCAATAATAAAATATAAAATAAACTGAAGAGCACGACGACGGTGTTGTAGTTTGGGCGCGTGACTAAACAATGGTGCACATATATGCGCCGGCCTAGATGCCTATACCGCAACCTATGATCCGCAACCACGGAGAAGTGCTTCTTCTCCAGAAGTCGGGCGCTATACCGTAAGCAAAGAATTAAGATCCTGCAAACACACACTAAAGAATGCTTCGGAGAGATGGAAAAAGGGGGAAAGCAAAGATGGCGCCTTCGACTGTAGCAGCAGCGTCCGCGTGGTTGTCAACGCCGGCACGCGCAATTCATCTGCGCGTAGTCGGGTGGCGGCCATGAATCAAAGCGTCGATAGCGTCGATCTATCACGCAGACAACGGCGCGGTGAAGTCTTCGGGACCGGAGTCGAGAATCCATCATCGCGCGCTGGCCCGCCGAGGTAATCGAGTTAGCCACGGCAACGAGAGGCAACGCAAGCGGTACTGGGCGGAGTCTCGCTTCGCTGCAGAGTTCCCGCAACCACCGTTGCGCAGCGCGAGCAACGGCCACCAATGAGACTGTTCGTCGTCCGCGCTAGCGGCGTGAACGGTGCGTCTATCCACACGATCAACCCCCGCGTGAGCGTGATTCTTGCACGATGTTTTTGGGGGGGGGGGGGGGCAATCTTCCCGGGATGCGACTCCCCGTGCCCCACACCCTATTTTTCTTTTTTCATCCCCGCGTCCTCTCCTGTCCTGAGTTCACGCATCTTCTGCACCGTGTACCAGGCACTCGTTGACGAAGGGCGACGTAAGAAATAGCGTCCTCGAGCCAGCCCGTCCGTATACCCGCCTTTGGGCCCAGTACTATAGATCGTCTCTTACGGTGCTCTCTTTCTTGTTTTCTCGGGAATTTATGTGTTTGCGGTGTTCCGTACACCGGTGTCAACATCGGTCTATGCGGGCGATTGCTGCGTGGTATACGATGCATCGGCTGTACCCTCATCGCCACGTCCGTGAGCCCAGCCTCGGTATAACTGCCTTGCGGGTGCCATGCTGGGGAAAAGTGACACTTTACCGTCATCCCAGGCATGCAGGGTTGGGAAACTAGCGTGTTTTCGGTGGTGCTCGTCGACGACGCTGTGCGGGAAACAAGGAGGAAAGTGAAAATGGGAACTAACATTCGGCTTTATCTTCGAGGATCACAATGCACGTCGCTTTCGGCTTCGAGTTCTCGGAAATAATACGGGTGAACGAAACATGCACGTACGTATGCACACATTTCCGAAAAGTCGGGAGAGAGTTCCGAGCCAATGTTGGGAGGCTTACTGGAATGGCCTTGAGCAGCTTGTCGGGTCTTACTTCCATTGTGATGTATAGTAGACGCGGCGTTTACAAAGTGCCTTCGCATAACAAAGGTGCTCTAGGCTGCAAGAAAAATTAAAGTGTTTTAGCTTTTGAAAATGGCCTTCGAAGTATTTACGAGTAAAATAAGACGAACCGCCGAGCGAAATAAAGTACAGTGTTTTTCTGTATAGGTTGTTCCAATGCTTCGTCTGATTGAAAACATCGAAATAATTCATATTCCTGGCAGTTTCAGGACATCCTCGCAAAAATTACTGTATAAACTGTGTAAATTCAAGTGAAAAACTTGTGAGCTGATATCAAGCGCTTAACTGTTCACACTGCATCGATGTGCGATACAACAATAGAAAACGAATATTTCTTGATAGCTTTCGTTATATATCCAAGTAATTTGGCTATTGTTCCAAACAATTGCAAACAAAGAAGGCATAAACGCTTCTTTATATATAAGCACAAGACTTTCGTTTCATTCGGTTTATATAATTTCTACTAATCCTTTCACAAGCCGCTGACGCAGGTTTGTACTTTAAGCCACGTACTTGCAGGAGCGAGGTGAAACGCACATGAACTCCTTTAATGAGATGGGGCAGAGGGAAAACACCCCGCTTTTCGCACAGCCACCTCCGCTGTCTCCACGAGTTCTATCGCCGCCTCCGTATCGTGGGCACAAGTCGCAGTCTATCCTTGTCATACGCTTGTTGCTGCTCCGAATGCGAAGTATAGCCATTGATTTACGACCGACAGCAATGCCACCGGTGTCAGGATATTGACGGTACCTTATCCGACGAACCGATCTTCAAAGAGGCCCTCAACGCGGAGTCTAAGCGCGGGTCAGACGGGCAGTGAATGGATCTCTTCTCCCCCCCTAAACTGTCTCCTTCGGACGCATGTGCATACAGCGCTGCTTATGTATGTCGGAACGAATCTGACCGGTGGATTTCTGTCGCGTGCTAGACGCCCGTGAGAAGCAGCATGACAGAGTTGTGTACAGCCGTTCGAAGCCCCAATCTCTCCATCGCATCAGACTCTCCGCGGCAACTTTCCTCTTTCAGTGGCCGACACCCTTCCCAAACATCTACCTCGTGCCACGGACACACGCTGGCGTTACGCCTGCGGCAGATATCTCGAACGCGAGCATTTTTATGGCCGATATACGCCACCGTCAACCGCCGTGGTGGGCCAGGCTTCGCTTTGGGGGGATGTGGGGTTTCCCGAGATCCGGAATGGATCCGGCCTTCAATTGACCTTTCCGGAGGCGCATACAAGCGGAGCGCGCCAAGTCATGCCGAAGTCATGCCGGTTGTGCAATGTGCCGACCCCCTTTTCACGTACCCGGTCTACTAAGCCTAAATTCCCTTCCCCTCCGGCCAATCGCTGTTCCTGGCAGAAATAAAAGTCTTATCTACCCTGCGCCTTCCACGCAATTTCGAACCGTGTGCGGGAACGACACGGCAGCCCAAGCTCGCAGTAACGGGGGCTTCTCCTTCTCACCGCCTTCACTTCCTCTTTTACGCGGACAGCGCTGCCGAACGGATCCAAGCTTTGGGGCCCCTGAATCTCGACTCCACGTTTCCCTTTCCCTTCGTTCTCCTTTTTCCCCTCTGCTCTTTGACCACACAGTCGTTCCCTCGACGCGGACTACGCATAAGAAACGCCGTGTACCGACGCAGAACACTGGCATCCACGGTATACCCTGCAACCATAAGCCCCAATCTCTTCTTGCATGGGAGATAAGAACATGTCGTGCCCTGGACCTGGCGGAAACCAATTACATTGGAAATTGTCCTTATAGGCTGGTCGTATATGCCGCGATTCTGGGCCCGGCTACGATGTGTGTTGTGTTACGGCGTTCCGTCGAGGATGCGAGGCGTCCATTTATTCGCGTCGAACGTTTTTTTTTTTTTTTTCCCTTAGGAGCTTCGCCGCGTCTGCCGGCCGGAGCGGCACGCTTGTAGTGAGCGATGGGGATTTGCGCTTATCTGAAACACCTCAGCGTTCAATTTTTAGCCTCAGCCTCTTTTTTTAGTGATATGATAAATAATCCATGCTTTTCTGAGCTAACACACTGCAATTCTGCGAAGTAATATGGACGGCGTGTCGTCGTTCATTTTGTTCTTCATCGTATATATGTCAAGCACGTGGTACGAAAGGAGGTGACATTTTGAGGGGTTCGTTTCTTCTGTTGACAAAACAACATAAATATAACTGACAACAGTGTCGGTGATAGCGCAACGGACATTACTGCTATCTTTTAACTGTAGTGTAATGATTGTGATCTAAATTTCAATAAATTTATGTGGATGAAAAATCATCGTTTAGTTCAGTTGAATATGAATGTGCAACTTTGAATTACGTGCCCTATTGTCTACCACTGTATTGCATGTCACTAAGTTACGTAATTATTTATTTATTATTTATTTATACTGTCAACCCTCACTGAGGGTCATTACAGGGAGGGAAGCATAGGATATGGAAAGTAAATACAGACATTGATATTTTCAGCAACTTTGAACAATAACACAATAGCATATTCGTTGCTCGGCAAAGTAAACATCAAGAGCACATTCAAATTTTTTAACGTCAGAATTTTCAACAATATGTCGCGGCAATTGTTCCACGCTTCTATAACATCAGGGAAAAAAGATTTGCGAAAGACGTCCGTGCGAGCACCGAAGGGGCGAACTGCCGCGTCATGATTGATCCGGCTGCTGAGCTATGCGGGGGGTGTACGTAAATGTTCTATCTATTTTATTTGACCATGCAATATCTGAAAAATACTTTAGGCGCTGCTTTTGTCGTCTAATTTCTAGAGATTCCAAACCACTTAGTTTTAACATCTCGGTAATAATTAGAACTGTTCAAGAAAAAGAAAGTGTAGGGGACATTATTGCAGTAATTACGATGTAAGTGTGAAGAAAGTAAAGTGCACGAAAAGGTAGCTTGCGCTGGCTTCTACAACCGAACCTGCTACCTGCGAATAACGCGCCGACCTGGTGCTTTACCAACTGAACTACATTTTTGTTTGCTAATTCTCTGCTGCTGGCGTCGCGAAGCACGCAGGCAGGAAAAACAGTATTGCACAGTCACCACCATGACGATAGTGGTGGTGACTAAGTTTTCCAGGTTTTGAATGCGCATATATTCACAGACTGGATGGGCGAACGACCAGCGCTGCAGATCAGTTGGTAGAGCATCGGATGCGTTATTCGAATGTCGCAGGTTCGGTCCTTGCAGCGGCAAGTTATTTTTTAGGGGCAAAGCTCCTTATAGCGGCACCCGTTCGTCCCCCGTAGTATGTAACAAGTATAACATTTTGACCTCCAAGGTGGTGCCGGTGAGAGACTTCTTCTGTGCGTTGATGAACAAAAAAAATAGTGCTCAGTGTACATGTCAATGGCTGCTAATAAGGAATGAGAACAGGAGCATTCGGCTTTTAGTTAACGCGCAGGCTGCGATCACCATTAGCAGCCATTGGCATGTACATTGAGCACTATCTGACAAGAAAGGGTTGCTACGTTATACTCGCTGGGTGTAACCTCCTTAGCTTTAGAAAGGTTTAGCGAGCGTTGAGCCGCAGTGCCATGAATACAATGAACTTGTATATACCATGAATGAACTCGACGTGGTTAAAAATGGGAAGTAGATACGAAGCGCAAGCCGTAAGAAAGTAAAAGCCGAATTCTCCGCCTCTCATTTCCCATTAGCAGCCATTGGCATGTACATTGAGCACTATCTGACTGAAAAAGTTTGCTACGTCATACTCGCTGGGCGTAACCTCCTGGTTTTCGAAAGGTTTAGCGAGCGTCGGCCGCAGTGCCATGAATACAGTGAACTAGTATACCATGAACTCGAGGTGGTTAAAGGTGGGAAGTGGACCCTAAGCGCAAGCCGTAAGAAAATGTGCGTGTGCCACCTCTCGTTAGTCCTTGGAATGTCCGCTGGATGGCGGTGCTTCTATGGGGAATATATGATGAAAAGATGCGAGATGGTGGTACTTGGAGTGTTGAATAGATGGACGAACGGACACATAGACAAATGCATGGATGGACGCATGAACGGACGCAGGGGCGGCTGCATGAACGGACGCAGGGGCGGCTGCATGGACGAACGCAGGGACGGACGCACGAACAGACGCACGCACGGACGGGCTGATGGACGCGTGGACGGTCACACTGACGGACGCATGGACGGACGGAAGCAAGAACGAATGGACGGACGAATTCTTCGCCCCACTCTCCATCATTCACTCCGTGGATATGCTGCCATTTTTTGGTCGACTTTACTTTCTTCCCATTTCCACAATAATTACTACAAACAACTTCCCCGACCGTTTGCTTGGCTTTCTGTTAGCACCCATTTCAGTCCCGTGCACCCAAATCTTCTCGATGGTGAATCCATCGACAAGATTTTTGGGTGCTGAAAACGCGCATACAAGTTGCATAAAGAAACGAATGTACTGCTTTATTTTAAGCCACAGTATGACTCTCCGTTCGTGATGCCAAACGCGTGACAACTGTTACATCGACGTAAACAGTGACTTTTCTCTCCTCCTCTATAACTTTCTTTCCCTCTCCCCTTTCCCAGTGCAGGGTAGCCTACCGGACTCAGCCATGTTTCACTTCCCTGCCTTTTCTATCTTTTTTTCTCTCTGTCTGTTAGGTCTAACTGCTGCTGGGTCTACCGCACACGCACACACACATACACACCACCACAACGTACACACACACACACACACACAAACACACACACACACACAAAGAAAAAGAACGGGCCCTTAGCACTTTCTTTCGTTCATTTATAAGCTACCTGTCACTTGACGCGCTGATACGTATTTGGTTGCACAGTTTGGAGAAAATTGCGCGTTAAACGCCGAAAAAGTTTTTTGCTTCCACATTTTGTGTGAGAGCCAAACTGGGCCAATGGGAGTGGTACACAAAAGAAATAATTATTGTGCTCCAAACATGAAGTTCAATTACGCATTGCTCGATTCAGTGGCTCACTACTATACCAAGCACAAAATGTTGTCAATTGGAGCTGCATTGAATGTATGACTAGGGGAGAAGGTATGGAGACCCCCTATAAACAGTCCTTTTTCTAATACTATTTATTTCAATAAATACATGAGTTACAAACTTGGTTATTCGTGGGTTTCAACAGCAGAAATCCACGGAGCTGAAAATGTTCATGTTTAAAAAGCATTAGGTGTTCCAGTTTAAAAACATAACCATCGGTACGGAACACGCATCTTTTTCGTCCTGAACCTCTCTCGCGTTCAAGTTCTGAAAGCGTTCAGCACTATGAGATACCATATTACCGCCTCAATGATTTTGCTGTAAGAGCAAGGAACAAAAACAAAAAAAAATATTGCGAAGAAAAAATTGAAACCGTGCTGCTTCCTAAGGAGGAATAAAAAAAAAAAAACAGGGTGGCATCTGTAAAACGCAATCTCGCAAAAAAAAAAAAGCAAGCATTTGAGAAACATCATGGTTCAACTAAAACCTTGAGACGGCAGTATCCACGCAACTGAAAGCCCAACGGCAATTAAGCCTTATTTCCCAAGGCGTCAGTTTGAAACGTCCATTCTTTCCTTCGGAGCTAGGGAGGACAAAAAGAATTGAAAAAAAATGCACAAATGCTTTTTGCGTATTCAACGCATGCCGGCTTTTCACGATGGCCCGTTCCTCTTGTTTCTAACAAGCGCATACCCTTTGAACTCACCGTACTCTGATTCGGAAACATTGATTCGAGTTTTCCCTTTTTTCTTCTTTTTTTTCTTTTTCTTACATCTCAATCGAAGTGGCACCGCAAGCAATTGCAGCTATGACGTGAGATGCCGCACTCGGCCTCGCCAGAAGAAATTACAGCACTTCATTTTTATTGTCGTGTTATTCCCTCTGGACGTCGTTCTCACTTCACCCCATTTTCGTCCTCCTCCCTCAGAAAATTTTGTATCTCTAAGACTACGTGATACTAAACTTTTCTGGAATATCTGCACCGGTCTCTGCTATTCCCCACCACTCCTCCCCTCCCCTCTTACCAGTGTCTTGTGAGGCAGGCCTGGTCGTTACAGGTCTAAGGCTAATCCTTCTGCACACGTAAGAACACGTTCGCATGTCGCTGTGGCCTTTAGCATTTGGCTTTTTACTGGGTCGGCCTCATCGACTTTGCTGCGCTCTACAGGTTTTACTTCGTTTTTAATTTCCTCTCGCCTTTGCTTTTTATTTTTTTTACCCCATATCTGCTCCTTCCGTTCCGTTTTCACGTCTCACGCTGTTGCTTTAACAGGGTGGTCCCTCTTAGCCGTACCGTTGAATACGAGCTGCGGAATTTGCATGACTAAACGTTTTCGTGCGCCCGAGACAAGGGAGACGTGTAAAGAAAAGAAAGAAAATAAGAAAAATAATTTCGGCAGAGAAATTGAGGCGCTGAGCGCCTGTACACAGAGCTAAGAAATGATGGGGGAAAATAATAAAGAAAGAAATAGAAATACGGGCACTAGTCTTGAAGATACGACGACATCGAGCTTAAGGAAAGCGAAACGAAGTCCCGAGAGTGGGCCTGACTATGATGTGAAGTGTGGGAAAGAACAAGAAGGAGCAATCAAAAGCAGCGCGCACGGCAGAGCCGGCCAGAATGAGAGCGGGAATCGTGGGGGTGCTGTAGCTAGGCGCCGGTGAAGGCGCCGAAAATGTTTAAGAACAAGGTTTGGCGCTTTGGGCGCGCCTCGTTGAACACCTTACTAATCCTGTTGTTTCTTTGGCTTTGCCGCGCCGGTCCGCCCGTTGTCGTCGTTTCCACTTTAATGCCCCGACAATCACGACCTGCATTATTTTTTATTTTATTTTTTTGCTCCCGTCGTCTACGGCTTCCATCTGACAATTCGGGAGGCTATACCGTTGTTCAACACGTTCTTTCGTCTTTTCCTCTCCGCGTCAATTTCGGGCCTTCCTTGCATGCGCGCAGCATAAACTTTCCTTAATTTGAACATTCACTTTTTTTTTTTTCGATCTCGAACCGCTTGCTGCGGCGAAGCTGTTAAGCACCCTACTCGTGTCGGTTCGCCGCGAAAAGTAATCCTCGCGTCGTCTCTAAGTTCGTGCCTCCTTCATTTTTATTTCGTTCAATCTATACTTGCTATACAGAGGTGGCCTGAATGAAAGGATAGATGACAACCTTAGTAAACATTGTGCCTGCTCTTTCCTGGCTTTACCTAAGTTGTTTGTCTCGGTAGTGTTTCAATGGGAATTCGCTTCGCTACCATGGCAGCGTTTTACTCTGTGTTTCACTAAGAATTTAAATTTTTAGGCTGGCAGTTAGAGTGTGCCGCATGACACTACGTTTTACGTGTATAGGAGGGCAGACACAGTGATTAACAAATTCCCTTCTAAATAAGCATTGCTATAGGAAAGTAAAGACAGACATGGTGCATTCGCAGATAAGCAGTGATGTCGGCCTGAGTTGTGGCTTGTTATGGCCTTTTATTCTGACCTATGGAATGGGTTGAAAAGTAATAGTTAATGACGATCACAAAGATGTGCGTAGAAAGTTGCCACGGTGAACAGGTATATCATGATATAAAATAGCCGGATCTGGTGACAATGCACAGCGCCGCTTTGCTGTAAAGAGCACGTTTGTTGATTTTCATTTTACTCGAATATATAGCGGTTTTATTTTAATAGCGACATTTTTAAGACTCGTTTTTCTTCAATTTATTAGGGCGTTATAGAAAGGAGGGTCTTATGCCACGTAGGCGACTTGATCCGGCCTCCCTCGTTATTTGAGGAGGTGTTTCGGGAAAGCACACTTCACCTTAGTTAAAGTATAGTTGAGGCGAAGCAAGCTTTACAACAGCCACAATGTCACATGGATTTGGCGTGTTGTTTTTATGAATTAATGAATTATAAATAATTCATTTATTTTCTCATTTGTTTCTGTTTAGCTTTACTTTATTTCGGTGAATTATGCACGGTGTTTTGCAAATAATGAATAGACGCCTTTTTTAACGTAACAGAAGTGCACACACAAGATTACCTTAATGACGTATTTTACTGGAGTGCCTTCACTCTCCTCCAGAGGTGTAGCCAGCGTGCTTAACCTACCCCCCCCCCATGACCCCCTACCTCGAAATTATGAAATGTTGCATGTCTGCATGTACACGCGTACACTTACGAACACGCGCCAAAGATACGTGAAATGTGGTTGAATCGCCTTCACCTATACTAAAAAAAAATTGTCTTCGTCCAAGCTTTAAAGCTTTCTGCAGTCGACGTGTTCAATTTTAATTAAAAACAAGTCGGTAACGCTACAGTTGCCCCTACGAGTGGTTTCAGGGCGAAAGTTTCGCAATCTAGTAGAGACACGCCCTTTCGGAACATTGTTTCCAAACCTCATCTCCACTTCGCCGTCCGAGGACGCGCTAAGCGTGCATGGTCCACGCCTGCGCTGCCAAAGTCACGCGCGAATCCCATGGAGCTCAGGTGCAGCCGGTCCGGTTGGCGCTCGTAGGCGGCTCTGTTATACGGCGCAAGCCTTAAGCAGGCTGCGAGGCCTGTTTCAATGAGGGGCACCAGCGGGCAGACGTCTTCAGGCGGCTTCGTTCACGCGGCTGGCGCGCCTTATAGAGGTTCTCGTCGCTGAAGCCACTTAGCCCGGAATGTGGTCGCGCCAACGTGAGGAAGCTGCAGAAGGCTCTATATACCGACTGACGAGGCAAAAGACCGTAGAATAGCTAAGGAATAGGGTGGAAGGGGAGCAGGACAGGCCGGGGGGTTCCGTATATTATACGCCACTTGCCGCCTCGCTTTCTTAGCATCGGCTGCGCGAAGCACATTGAGCGCACGCTTGTGTGGAGCGGTGTTGGGATATAGTGGAATAGCGCGCAGGGCGTCCTTTAATTTCCAGTCAGGTTGAATGAAGCCGATCCGCGTCTCAAGAATGCGCGGACCGTTAGTTAGGCCCACGCGCGGTCACCTTCTGCGAGCTCGGAAGATCATTCACGGGACGAGCGAGGCTGATGCAGCGAGGTGGCGCTGTCCATATATTGTACTTGCACAATAGGTCAGACGCGCTTCGAAAGACTTGTGCGAGTGGGCTGACTGGGCCCCCTTGACGCGAATGAGGCTGTACTCGTGCGTCGTGCTAGAAGGCTTTAGTGGCTGACGCTGTGCATTGTGTTCTGAACGCTTTCATGCACCTATAGAGGGGGGGGGGGGAGAAAGCGCAGGTTTTAAGAATTTACTTAACGGAAGAGAAGCACGTTGCTCATGTATATGCGAAGAATTTTGACGTAATAAGTTCCATTTTTTTCCCCTAATATTACTATTGCTTGCTACCAAAAGTAATTTCCAATACAGTGCACGCTCATGCTCTTAACATCTATATTATACCCGGCAGGAGTACTGAAAAAGGGCGATGGTCATATGCTAATTAGCAGAATGGTTGCATTTTGGTCTGTAGCAGAGATGTGTGTATATTTGCACCGGATGTCATGCCGTAATGTTTAGGATTCTCGTGAACTGTTTAATTATGAGGAACGTGACTCGTCACGTGCGTCAGTGGCAATCCCGCTTTCTCTCAAGTATCGGCACATGCGTCGTCTACCGTATACATAGGATCAGCCTAGGCTAAGCCAGTAAGTTCATCCATCTGTGTACCTTTTACCGTAATATTAATATAATTTCTAAAAAAAATATATTGGGACGAACGTTACTGGCACTGGTTCGGAAAGAACTGTTAAGTAAAAGGTGCGTTGACTTTCACACAAAGTTAGACAAACACCCTATAAATTGTTACACACGCACACCTCGTAAATACGACTGAGGCTTTCTGCAAGGCAGTTGAACCCCTCGTCTAATCAGAAAGTGAAATAGAGGTGGCCGGGCTTCTAAGCCTGACAGAAACAGCCTACTACTTCGTCGCTTCACGGATTGTAGCTTGGAGCAACAGAAACCTGGTGGCAATAAAGCAACAAGCTAGGCAAGTGCGCCGTCGTGCGCAAATCCCAGGCAGGCATCTTCTCGAGACGAATCATCGTTTTGTGCGCCACTGAAAAGGGTCTCGCCACTGTGCAGTGAGTGAAAACTCGGGTGGCGTGGTAAAGACGGGCTTAGTACAAGGAACTGGCGTCGAAGACCAAGGCAACTCGGGCGCCGTCGGACCAGAAACGGGCCGCTCCTGTCTCCTCCTTCGCACTGTCTTCGCTTAAGCCACGTTCTAGAGGGGCGACACCGGCGGCTACTGGGCCGATGACGGTGGCCGCGCTTCTTCTACTGTCGAGCCATGCAAGTCCGAGAGGTGGCGAGAGCGCGTCTCGGACGCAACCAGTGAAGCGAGGTCCTTTGTCTTCGGGCCAGGCCAGCGCCGGAAGAGTGCAAGTCAGTCAGTTGTGGGTGCGCCGTGTGGAGCTGAACGAGCCTGAGCGCAGTCTGTAGGACGAAGAGTAAGAAGAAGAAAAAGGTGGACCGGACGGAGACTGACTTCTCCTCTCGCCGACTCAGTGGCCAGAGAATTATTGAACAGCTCGAAAATGAAGGGGAGGGCCTCTTCTCCGTTTCCGCTTCGAGTCGTTCCCCGTTCGTTTCTGCCGGCCGCGCCTCGTCGTCTTTGCCAGTCGATGAGATTCGCTTTCTTCATTGTTTCCGCTGGATGAGCGATGCGACAGCTGCCAGCGCCAAGGCAGCACAAGCAGCAGTTCACTCGCTGGCAGTTCCTCGCCTTCTCCGCCTCAATGGCGCCGGATTTCTTCGTAAAAGAATAGGGAGGCGCCAAAAACGAAGTGAGAGAAGCGTCCCTCACGGTGAACGGTAGGAGAGGAGAATAAGTACACAGAAAGTACAAACGCACCTTCTCTCCGTGTTCTCTCTTGCGAGAAGACGGTTTCTTTAACTCCTTCCTCGGACTGTTTCTCTCCCTGGTCTGACTTCACCGCGCGCGTGTTTCTCGTGCGTGCGGGAAGCAACGTTTGCGATGTGCGCGCGGGATCTGTATTGTGTGCCTTGCTTTGTTGCGTGCTGCAGCTCTCGCTTTCGAGTCGTCTCTTCCGCTTGCCTTCAGCACGCCCAAATCGTTCTCCTCTCTCTCACCTCACTGCTAAAGCCCTTTCCTGCAGCTTGAAACTCGAATGAAAGCTGTATACGGCAGGCGCAGCCGCCTGCTTGAGTGCGCGTGTGTGTGCCTAGCACACCTTCGGTTGATGCACCCCTTCCGGATATTTATCTCCTCGAATGGAAAGGCGCGAAACGAAATAGAACACGAATAAGCCATGTGCAATGAAAAATAAAAGCTTAGAAGAAAGAACTGATAGTTCACGTGAACATCAAGAATAAGAAAAAAAAAACGTGACCGGGTGGATACGAAAAAGGGGGAGCGCTGGCTTTCCGAAAAAAAAAAGAAGATTGGTTTTAAAAATTTGAGTTCTCTCATTGTGTTCGTCTGTGTCCGCTTCATGGATCATTTGCGGGCCTCGCGTTCACATGTGCGCACAATGCAGCCCTATCTGTACCTTCTCCAACCTCTTTCTCCTCTCTGTTTCTTCCCTACCTCATTTGCGCTTTCTTTTTTGTGCTTAGAAACATTTATTTGTAATTTTCTTTCCCACCACCCTTACCCCCGTCATAGTGATTTCTTTCAATTCTTGTCCTGTTTGTCAGTCTCGCGTGGCATGCTGCTCGCGTACCCTCAGACGGGGCCATCTCTCTCACTTCGCTCTCGTTCTCCTAAGCGAACCTTTATTATCTTTAATTCTTGCTCAGCGACTCATGCAGGCGCGACAGGTAGTTGGCACTTTCGTTCTCGCTTATCCGACTGAGTGAAGGATCATCTGACTTCTGAAGTTCGTGTCGCGCCTTTACGTTGTGTATGTTATCTTCTTTTCCTTCTGAGATTGGCGCGGTTTTTATTCTTCCCCTTCCTCGTCTTTCTTATCACTCGTAAAGAGTGCGTAAGAAACAACTAGTGGGTATATCTTTTCGTACACGTTTAATTAAAAGATATAACTTTTAATGCTTGCCCTTCCTTAAATTTCTCTGCTTTGATTTTCTCCACTCTAAGCTGAGTGAGCACCTCCTGTACGTTTATTTCTTGACGCTTGCCACGTGATTGACTCCACTTTGATTCCTTTCGCCTTTAAGGATCGCTTTACTTTTTTCCTCAGGCACACACGGGGCTCTTGAAATTAAATCTGTGACTGCCGACCGTGTACCTCGTTTCACCCGTGCGATCTCTCGCCGTAACGCTTCAACGCCTCGTGGTTCGCGCTCGAATTGCTCTGTTCCGAGAGACAGGCGACGATGGAAATATGCTGAAATTAAAGCCCGTGAGAGTCTTGATAGGTCCGTATTGAAAAAAAAAAAAGAAGATGAAGGGCTGGAGTGCTAGTATTTTTTTTATTCGAGTTTATACCATTACTTTCCGTGGCTCGATATACGTAGCTTATACTTGAGAAGTTATAAGAACAGTAGGGGCTATTGCAGCTCTTGAAGATGTCACCGCATCCGTGTATATGTGAAAGCTGCGGAATCTTGCCGAGTCACTGTAATATGTGATGCTGACTGTCTATCAACTTCTTTTTCATCGGAAGCTGCTTTGTCTAAAGGAAAAAAAGAAACGCTGTTTCCCCTATGCATTTGCTTAAGATGACGTGAAAGTAAAAAAAAAATCACAGCATATCCACGGAGTGAATGATGACAAGTGAGGCGAAGCGTCCTTCAGTCCGTTGGTGCGTCCGTCCATCCGTCCTTGCGTGCGCCCGTCCTTCCGTGCTTCCGTCCGTTCGTCCGCCCGTCCATGCGCCAGTCCGTCTGAGCGTTCGTTCATCCGTGCGTCCGTCCACCCATGCGTCCATCCCGTTCCGAGGGGAAGGCGATGCTTGTGCTTTATTTCGGTCACGCCGCCCACACCAAGTTTTCATCCAAGGTCATATTCGCATGTAAGGGTTCATACACGGCCAATTTGGGTTTTGGTTTAAAAACAATCTAAGACATAGTCATCTTGTCAGTTGCTTTTGTGGACGAAAATGTCCATTGTGCAGACAGAATATAAAACCCTAAACTTGTTGACTGTGTCTTTCTGTCGGGTAGCGTTTTAAAGGGACATAAGATATAAATTACGCTCTAAAATCTGTGCTGTGGTTAATTTCACCACTATAGGTGACTTAATAAATTAGAAAATGACCGTACAGGGTATCACGTTTAAATTTTCAGCCAAAATCTTCGATTTGGTGTGACGTATTTTGAAGTGTTTTTTTTTCTATTTTAGCCACACTATCTGAGCAACGTTGCCAGAAACCTCTTTGATTTACATCTGACTTCCTTGGAAGACATTGTACCTCCTTTTCACCGATTACGAACTACCTAGGCCGTAATGGACACCGTCAAAACCCATGACGTCACTCATCACTTTATGACGTACGCGGCCAGTGCAAACAAGATAAGAGACAGAAGGAAGTATTAACGACACAAGCTCTTTATATCAACTGAAAATTTGATAGCGAGAGTGGGATATATGAACAGAAAGGATGGCACTGAAAAAAAATCTTATTTTCCCGGACCTCTCGTCTAATCATGCAAGACATGCATAATTAGACGAGAAGTCTGGAGTGATAAGATTTGTCAGTGCCTCCCCGTCTCGTTTGCACAAGCCGCCGTAAGTAGATTCCAACTAGCCCATTTCGCCAACTTACCCCAATGCACTTTGTTTATCAATCTCGTCGAGGCAAGTCCCGCCTTAGTATCATTGGTGTTATTGCTTTCCTGAAACGTGTCTAATGGCTATAGTGCGCTAAACACGTATATAAGTAAGCAGGGGAACAAAAATAAAGAATTGTTGTTAGTACTGACATTGTGTGTGCGGCTCTTCCTTTTGTCCGTCTAGCTCAATTCGCTCAATTATGACACACCAATAAGCATGCATCCCCAACCCGCCTCGCTTAACAAACGCCTTCTCGCCTCAGTGCTTTTGGTGTATGAATGATACCAGAAAAATCATGTCTCTCTTTAAGCACGCGCGCACCTTTCTGATTCGCAGTGGAGCCGGACGGCATGGCCGAGGACGCCGATCAGGTGGATGCCTCGGCGGCCGCCTCGGCCGACTGCCCGCCGCCACCGGCTCAGGGGGACGGGGAACTGCCTCCTTCGTCTTCGGCGACCGCCAACCACGACTGCTCCTCGGCGTTGAGCGGCCACGTCAAGCTCTTGCGGCCCGTCATGGTGCAGGCTTCGGTGGTGCCCGAGTCGCCCCCTTCTTCGCCAAACGTGGACGACGACGCGCCCCCGCTGCAGATCGACGAAGACGCCCCGACACCGCCCAGTCCGACCTCGCCGCACAGTCCAAGTCCTCCCAGCGACCTGGTCCTTACCGGACGTCGCGACGTCGTTTCAAGAGGCGGCAATGTCTGGAGGTAAGCTCCACCTAGCTCTTAAAGGGCCCCCTAAACGACCTCCGAAAGCGCAGAAAACAAGTGCGTTTTTCTCTCCCGGCGTTTCTCGTGATCCGTGACGCGAAAAATCTGTTTACATGGTTATGGGGAAATCGCCTCGTGAATCGGTTGCAGTGTGAACACTCTTCTACCCGCGTCGTCATGCAGCCGCACGCCCACACCTTCTTATCTCGCATGACAATCGTGCACGATCAACTGATTTTTTTTTTGTATTTGTTGAATCATGCGATACAAAGGATCGTCAGACTGCTTGGACCCGTAGCCAATGGCTAGCCCTCATCAATGTTCACTTTGTTTCGTGCGTTCTCGACTGCAAGCGGAGATAAAATTTGCGTGTTCTATATAGGAAGAAATAAGTGGTGAGAAAGAGATAACACCTATAGGCAAGGTAGTGATGGCACGAAAGAGACCACTATCTCATCTTTGAACTCAACTATGGTTCAGGAACCCTTTATCCCACCCATGGAGACCACAATAGCGAGCACACCCCTCCTGGAAGCGTGTAGCTGGTGCGAGCGATGGTTGCTCGCTAAATGATGCAAGCCCAAGAGCTTTGGAGAACTGACGTGTCGAGAAGGAACCGAAAAACACGTGGAGTCCTGGTCTACACACAAGCCTACGTACGAATATATTCTATACGCAAATGTATGCGACAAACACAACTTAAGTCTCAACGAGACAGAAGACAGGGATGAAAACTTTCCGAACGCGGAATGGCACTGGAACGTTGGCTCTGCCACTAAGATTCCGTGTTCTACGGGTCTTTATATATCTGCCCCGATGCATATATGAAGATTACAATAGCACTTGGTCGCAAATTTTTCGTTTCAGAATAGTCGCCAATCTGATCCGAGCGCACTTGCTAATTAAGCCCAGAGGGTGCACTCTCATCAGGGTTCACTTCGAATTTCGTATAATCAGGAACCAACTAGGGTTGGTTAAAACCAAAGAATAAATACAAGCTCCGGCTCCAAAGCTGCGGCGCATCTTCTATTGATCTGTTCATGAAGGTCGTGCTATGTGGTTTCAGTTACAACCATAGCTATACGTTGTCACTGCTAATGTTTATTCATTTTGTTTGACAATACATGATTTCCGTGGTGCAGTAGACGAAAGGCCACATTATGAGTCACCTGACTGGGCCTCTAGCACCACACCTTACATTCTTCACCCAGGACGACTGCATTGGCAAAAAGAAACATAAGAACACAATCACATTGCTGAGAACTAGGAGAAAACTTATACAAAATGAAGATTACAACAAGGCTTCGAAAATGGGTTAGAATACATACACGTATCATTGCAAACACGTAAGCAAAAAAGCTAAAGAGAGCAATAGTGGTGCAGGCACCAGTGTTTCATACGGGCCCATAAACACAGGCTTTTGTACATAAATAGTCACAAGAGTGGGTGCATATATAGCACAATATTTACAAATATGAGAAAATGGCATAAATAGGAGAACTCAAGCCTCCAATAACTTTATTGAATACAAACCCAACGAACATTACCAATTGAAAGCTCGCCATTGCTACGTAAAGTATTATGTTTTTCCGAATGCGGTGTCGGTATGTTTGCTGGAATCGGAAAAAGAGCAGTGACCGAAATATGTGCCCAATGCCTACATATGCGGGGTGGCCAATGAAAGGTTGTGCAGCGCGAGCAGTGTTTTTACTAGCTGACGCTGCCTTCATGGGCCTTGCGAGGTCAAAGAGGGGGTGAGAAGCGACAGTTGGCTTAGAGTTGGCACGAGGCGCGAGAATGAGCAGCGGGGGTGTCGATGACATTGCCGACGCCGGATTTGCGAGTAGGTGCGACTATATAATGCTCCACATTAAATAAAAAATCGCCGCGTGTGCGTTAACTAAAAGTGGACTGCGAGTCTCTATGTCCAATCTGAGTCCTCTGTCACTCGTTGCCTATTAGTAGCGATTGGCACGTTAACTCCTGTAAAAAAACACCGGTCCATCAATACGTGCTTTGCACCTCAGCAGGTTTATTTCTTGCGCAGCGCCGCAATGAGCGCCAGCGTTAACGGCGCCGCCAGTGCAAGCGTTGTCGTCCGCTGCTTCGCATCTACACATCATTCTCTTTAGAAGGAGACGGTGTAATTTCATTTTACAACTGGGTTCGACTGTTTTGTCGTGTCTTTACCAAGCCGTAGTGGAGAAGAGTCAACTGGGGGGACATCTTAAACGAATATTAACGTGACGTAAACACGAAGAGAAGAAACAAACAAACGCTGATCAGCGCTTGTTTGTGTCTCTTCTCTTCGTCCCGTCTATAGACGGGACGTGGGGGGACATGCGGGATGTCGGGGTCACAATGCATATACGCATTTTCATAGTGTGCGTGAGTTGTAAACGCTGCCGGCAAAGAGTCTGCGCGATTTAACATTTATGACTTATGGTTATATCGGGTATACGTTCGCCGTGCTTTTGACCTGCAGAGACCTCAATGCCCAAGTCATCACCAACGACGACGGGAACAGCGGCACTCAACGAAAGGAAAGTCGCAGATCGGGCGAGCCGCCGTCCGATGCGGAAGAAGCCAGGATCCGCGAGTACCTGTGCCGCAGCGACACGGCCGTCATCTACCCGGAGCCCGTGGAGGCTGCCAGTGCACCAGCTGTCGCGGCACAACAACAAGGTACTGCGGCACTACGAGTAGCATTATTCTCGCTTTTGCCGCTTGTTATCGCTTCCCGTGTCCGCAGGAGAGAACTGTCTTAAACCATTAGTCTCGAAAAGAGAGAGAAAACGAAAAACAGAGAGTTATAAGGGTAATATAGGTACTACATCTTTCACAAAGAGAGCTTCTCATGAAGCAAGTATTATGCCTGTTTGAAAAATTCACGTGGAAAAAGTCGCCTGGCCTTCCAGTGTTTGGTCACCATTGACCGAAAGGTCATACGCAGACTTCGTATATATAGACGAATACTCTACTGTCAAATTTTGATTGAGACGTCAGTCTTTGATTAAATCAGTAAAAAAAAGAGAGGAAAGAAGAAACGACGCACTTGTGCGTAATTCTATAGTGAATGCAAAAAAGGAGAATAGAGGGGTGGAATAGGCGATCCCAGATGTGGCGTATACAACAAATTCCTTTCGTCCAAACCCAAACACTGGCACCACTCGAGCGTCGCACCGATCCTCTCTGCTTCCGGCAAAGCGGCCACCACCCTGTTCACTTCGCAAAGCATGACAAGTGGAACGGGTCCCCGCGCGTGGCCTGCATTGCCGCGCACGTGCAGACTATAGTAGACCACTCCCCACACCGTTGCCTGTCCTTTTGGGGCACTGGGATGTATACAGTAAATCAGGAGCTCACTGCCCCAAGTATGGCGTCGGCAAAGCGCGGGAGTGGCTGTGGCCGCATCACAGGACGGCTCCATTGATGGCCGCCTACGGAGGTGACGATAGCCCGAGATGCGCGCGCACAATAGGCTCGTTTTTGTCACGTGACCGGACGCGCGTGACCGTGGTAGTAAGTAACGAGCGCTGCACCGGGGCGCGGACGTCGGCGCGGACCATCGAGTGCTGTCCAGGCGGGCGTAGACGCGCTCCATGCACCGAAACGCGCAAGGCACATGGAGGACGTCTCGCGTTCCTCATCCGGTCGCTGCAGCCTCTTCTCTGTGCTACGTGCAGTCTACGTACAAAGGCGCCGTAGTTTTCTGAGAGACCACCCCCGTAGATTCACGCTTTCTGGGTGACTCGCGAGCGGGAAACGGGAGCGCGTGCCGTGTTCAACGCGTGCAAGAACCGCACCGTGCAACGCGTACGAGGCTGTCTCTCATCATCAACCCGACCGCCCTCCCGTTCCAGAGGTGTAGGCCTCACCTCCCCTCTTTCCTGTACTTACCTCTCTTTTGCTTCCCGTGTTCCTAAGCGACCCCGTGCGCCCCGAGACGGTATACTCAGCCATCGTTCCCGGGCCTTTTCTTCGGGCTGGCGAACATTAAAAGCGACTTGCACCCCTCCCATTGGGTGACCGACGTGGGGCTCCTGCGCTGCCTCGGCGAAAGCTCCCGCTCCTCAACCTTCCTCTCATCCCCACTTCGTCCGGTCGACGTGCGAGAGCCAACGCTAGCGCGGCGTGGTCGGGCTGACTCAGGAGCGTCGCCCGAGCCTTTCAATCACGGTGGATGATGCTGCTCTCTTTTCCGCGCACGCGTGGCAAGGCGCCTCCGCGATGGAATATGGGGAGCTCTGCGATGGGCGCGTGGTCCCGCGCCCAGGATCGGGACGCTTCGCTCTCCCTCCAGGAAGGAAGCGGGCCAAGGTGCCGCAGCTGAGACAGCCCAGTGGAGTTCCCTTGTCAGACCCCTCTTTTTCTCTCGCTCCGATGCGAGCTGCTCTGCCATGTACTGCGTTGTCCCGTACCGGGACGAACCCCCTTTTGTCTGCCAGAAAGGCCGGAGGAAAAGAGGAGGACGGTTTTCCTCCCCGCACGGGCTGTCCTGAATCACACGTGCACGGTATACGAGCGGCGTTTGTCTTCCGTCGTGTTTACTTCTTTTGTTCTTGTCAAGCCCCGCCCGGGGTTTCCAAGCTCCCATCAACGCTGCTTCTCCTGTGATTCCGCCAGGGCGCGAAGATTCGTGCTTGGCCCACCGTTAGCAGCAGATCCAGTTTGGTGGCATCTCTTGTGGAGCTGTCCAGTCTAACAATGGCCAGCATACAGGGAAGTAAGCAAAGAAAACTAAAAAGAAGTACAGCAGAGTGACTTGTTGGACAAGTTGGTTCATTCTTAACGAGTTTATGGCGCAAATAAACACAAGAGAAGGACAAGCTGATAGTAGAGTTGATAGTTTGATAGTGATAGTCGCGCTTGTCCTTCTCTGTTTATTTGCTCCATAAGCTCTTTAAAGAAGAAACACTAGTGAAGTTAATAATATACGTTGTACGAAGCTGTCGACTCAAACGATTACTCCCCCAATATGCTGCTTTCATAAGTTTTTCAATTAACGTGCTAATGTTGACGGTCAAGTATTGGTCTTCCTGGCCTGTTACGTGGTTCACTTGGCGCTAGAGCACGTGAAGGTGGCGTGTCTGTTATACTGCCTGTGGCTCTAGTAGGACCCTGAAACTCAGCCCAACCTCACAAATGGTGTACTGCGATGCTGCCTGTCGTCCGTCAAGTTTTTGTTCGGCCGCACTTCTTCGAACACACTCACGGTCGTTGTCAAACGCGCTGACAATCGCCATCTTTTTTCTCATCCCCTTTGACATCACTTCATATTCTAACAAACAAAAGCAGCTAACCATTGGCCAAAATCGCTTACGCAAAATGTTTTTGCGAATGTGCCTGCTTACCATATGAGAATATATACAAACAAGCTGAAGTTCATGCCGAATATTTGCTACGTAACAGTAAATAGGTATAGAAAAGATGGATTCCCACAACATGTGACGCAAGGCACAGGAGAACTCCAAAAATGTGTGGTGAGAAAAAACATTGCGTATAACTGAGAGTGAAACTATGAAGCTGTCTTCTAACGTATGTGTGTGACCAATTCCATCTCGGAAGAACACTTCTTGTCCACCTCAAGAACATTGAAATTTAAGCATTCTCGTTTAAGTTACGTTAAATTAATTTGTAACAAGATAGCTTTGAACAGCTCGCTTCGCAGAACTTCGGACGTCGTCGTCGGCGTCGCTGTTTGTGAGTGCAAAATCAGCGTCGTCTGTTAGCGGGAAAAAAAAAGAGAAAAAGAAAGAAAATTTTAGGAAGATGAAAAAAAAGATAGGTTTGAGGACAAATAAACCCAGATCTTCCGCGTGACAGGTAGCTGTTCTGCCACAGCGCCACGCCATCGATCAAAACAGCGTAGGAAATAAACGCTGTATGAATGTCATGTATAGTAGGAGGAGTTTCATGGCAGCAGTGTGGAATCGCGCCAGCTGTCAAGAAACTTGAATTGAACAACCAGTGGGTGTTTCAAAGTTCCACTGATTACAAATTGCTCGGGCATCATCATCGTCGTCGCCGTCATCATCATCATCATCATCATCATCATCATCATCATCATCATCATCACTATGTCCACTGCAGGGCAAAGGCAAGTTTCTCCAACCATTCCCTTCATACATATTTAATCGTCATCAGTTGCAAGAGCATCATTAAAATGAGCAGCTGCTTAGGTTCACGCGTTGCCTCATACACATGCAGGGTAGCAAACCGGATGTGCGTCTAGTTAACCTCCCTGCCTTTCCTTGCATCTTTATCTCTCTCTCTCTCTCTCTCTCTCTCTATCTATCTCTCATACACAGATGTGTTGTGAGCCCATCGCTGATTTGCAAAATAATGAACTGTGACGTAGTAGGCACATCGCAACTGTACTTTCAATAGACATTTTAGGATAGCTTGGATATACAGAGAGAATAATAAGGTTGAGTGAAAGGCAGGGAGGTTAATCAGACGAAAATTTCCGGTTTCCTACCCTGCACTGAGGAAAGGAAAATGAGTATGAAGAGATAAGGAGGGAAAGGGATGATTAGACAAAAGAAAATAGAAAACGCGTGCACACGCAAGCACGGGAGTGTCACAGTCGTTTTACGAGTCCAGTTGACCGCAGAAATTTCAGGAACACCATCGTCGCTTTCTGGCTGGAGGGTCGAAAGTTCCTCCACTCCGAAATTGACTTCTCCGAAAGCGGCCGGTCATCGAGCCGTGCTAACATTGCCGAAAGCTGTTGTCTTTGGGATCTATTGTGATGACAGTCGCAAAGGACGTGGGCAATGGTTTCCTCGGTGCCACAGTAATCACTCGTACCACTGTCGTTCACCCTGATCCGGTAAGCAAAGCAGTCCGTGAATGACGCTCCAACGTACAAATTTACGCTCGCAGGGATTAGTCTCCTTGCGGCACGGTTGAGGCGACCATTGAGAACCGAAGCCAGGCTAGCAGTAGAGGAGGCGATGCGCATAGTGGCCGAATACGCCATCGCATTATACCCTTGATGGTAAAGCTCGAGCGTCCTTCAAGTTGTTGTTTTTTTTTTCCTCGTACATAGGCTGACTTCAAGATGGGAGCAGGCTTTTCTGTGGAAAGATATAAGGGGACACCATTCTTATCGGTTCTCGCGATCGGTAAAGTGTTCACTTCGTCTCGGTTCATCAGTGCAACCACTCAGCTTAAGTGATGGCATGTTCTTTTAGGTGACCACTTTATAATGATTGCTCCCCTTGCGATCAGCGAAATGAATTGTGTTTCATTATTTTAGATGACTTCTGACGTGCCCAACTTACCGAAACTGCCACTGAAATTTAATGCCCTACATTTCACCTTTCCCGCTTTCTTCGTTCCCTTCAAGATTACATGTGTCGGGATGCAATCTCGCAGTGGTCGATAGTCCCGATTGACCGCTGATTGGCTCTCTAAAACAAGCTATTGTGCTACTGTCAAAGAGGCACGAAGTATTTTCACGGCTCATTTAGTCCTTTGGGAACACACAATATACACATTTGACTGTCGTTGTTGTAGCTGGTATTGTAATATGCCGCGTGCCACGTTGAAGCATCTATTGTTCTTGCTCTTAGACGGCACGCCAAGCACCCTCTTGGAATGAACGACCTGTGTTCTGGAACCGCCGACGCATTTCGTAGAACCAAATAAACGTGTATATTCAATTTTAGCTTTAAGTGATTGTAGCGTGTTCTTGTTTCGCCTTGTTTTCCCTTGCGGCTTGTTCATCGCTGCTGTCATTCTATGTACTTATGCGAGGCGTTATGGCTATTGTTTGTTTATGAGACAACTTATTATCTTTTTTTTACGTCTGCGTATTTTATTGCGTGTGTGTGAGTCTTTCTCATTCCCAACTGCGCAGATGGTGTTTTTTTTTTCGCTTTTCAGTAATGGCAGCTGTTAGTTCACAGAACAACTTCATCTCTTACGTTCCCATCGCTGACTCACTTTCTTCACTGACATGTTCTTACACGCCACAACGCTTACTCATTCACTCGCGCACAATCGATTTCTCACTTATTCACCTGCAAACCAGAACGGCCATGTGCTGCTTACTTGTGCAGTGGCATCATTCATGGCCTGACTTCATAATCCAAGTCATTCAAACACGTACCAGAGTGTCGTGTGCCTTCCGATCGTTCTTCAATTGAATCACACAAGTGCCTCCCACTTTTCGGTCACCAACTCATTTTTTCACAAAAGACTGTCAGTTCACACTCACTAACTTACATCACGCATTAACACTCATCTTTCGATTTCTCGTTTACACGAATAATTACTTACAATTGACTACGTTTTATTTTTCAAACGCTTGGCATTCTAATCTTTGCGCTCAATCAAACAAAAAATTTTAAAATTCATGCGTGCTTTGATTTTTACGTTGATACTATTTCAAAATTTTTCACTCCTGCGAAACATATCACCGGCAGCCAAGTTTTCCGCTTACAGCCCGCCTTGATTTTCTGTTGTGCCCCGCAGCAGGCAGCAGTGTCGGCATTGTGGCGTGTGCTTTTTGCTTAAAGGGCAGTGCGCTACGGTCCGGCATGCAAATCTGCGACTTTATTAGGCGAGCGACAATGGGCCCTTCCTTTTCTTCAAACCCGGAAAAAAGGGGGTTCTCAGGCAGTGGGCGGCGGAAAGAGTGCGAGAACGAG